>CAUYQV010195560.1:0-16654 GCA_963574575.1 Galagoides demidoff
AGGCTCCGTCTCAAAAAAAAAAAAGACTAATGATGTTGAGTATCTTTTTTTTTTTTTTTAATTGAGATAGTCTCCAGCTGTCACCCTGGGTAGAGTGCTGTGGCGTCACAGCTCACAGCACCCTCCAACCATTGGGCTCAAGCGATTCTCTTGCCTCAGCCTCCTGAGTAGCCGGGACTACAGGTGCCCGCCACACCACCTGGCTATTTTTTTGTTGCAGTTGTCATTGTGTTTAGCAGGCCTGGGCTAGGTTCGAACCCACAGCCTTGGTGTTGGTGGCTGGCGCCCCTACCCACTGAGCTATGTGCGCCACCTGATGTTGAATATCTTTTAATTATTTATTGGCCATTCATATATCTTTTTTGCTTCATATGTTTTCAGACAACTAAGTTGACATGAAATAAATTATATTTTGGGAAGATTTTTGTAGAAGCATTGTGTGAGATTGATTTCATAGAGAGCCAGGAGGTAGTAAAACCAGTTTCGAGACTGGAGTGAGATAATATATGCTGGGACGGTGTTGTGATACTGGGAATTAAAAAGAAATAGGAAGAAAGAACAGACAAGCATTTGGTGGACTGGGTGTGAAAAATGGGGAAGAGAGAAGTCAGAGTTGGATTAGAAGAAGTTTTTAAGGACCACCTGAATGGTAACACCTTACTAGATAACCTAGAAGTCAGAGAAGAATAAGATTCTTTGAGACTATTTAGAGATGTTATCTAGATATTAAAATGAAAGTACCCTCTTTTCAGCTACAAATGGACTACTGCGGTTAGAGAATCAAAGATATGGAACTCAGGCTTTTACATTTCACAGAAGTGATGATTGAGAAACTGATTGTAGCAAGAGTGAGGGACCCAAGGTTGCAGTTTAGACATGAAGTAGGAAGAGTTCATGGATAGTGCTGGGTTAGGACACTTATGTTGCACAAATGGCACAGTCTGGATGTTGAAGGCCAGGCAATTAAATTTGTTGATCCACCCAAAGTAACTCAATTTCTTTATTTAACCAATTTCCATAAAGAAATTTCTAAGAAGCTGGTGGCTCACGTGTGTAGTCCTTGCACTCTGGGAAGCTGAGGCAGGTGGAGTGCATTTTAGGATTAGAGACCAGCCTCAGCAACAGTGAGACCCCATCTCTATTAAAAATAGAAAAACTAGCCAGCCAAATTGTGGTGGGCACCTACAGTCCCAAATACTCCAGAGACTGAGGCAAGAGGGTCAGTTGAGCCCAAGAGTTTGAAGTTGCTGTGAGTCATGATATCACAGCACTCTACTCAGGGCAACAGAGTGAGATTGTGTCTTTAACAAAAAAAATTAAAAAGTTTCTAAAAAATTGATGAAATTGGGGGTGGATGGGTAGAGGGAGGGTGATTGAAGGGATCGCCTCTGTGGATTATCTTTCAAGGGGACAAGTGAATCTTTCTTAAAGCAGAATATAAACATCGTAGCACAATAACTAAGAAAGTGACATGAAGGCTATGTTAATCAGTTTCATGAAGATATTTCAAATTGTATATGAAAACACCACACTGTACCCCGTGATTGCATTAATGTACACAGCTATCATTTAATAAAAGAAAAGAAAAGAAATTGATGAAATTGGTTTGGTTTTGGACCCTCCTTTAATTTGTGTCTAATGGAAAAGGCCTGTAGGTATGACTGGTTTGCTGGTTTTCCACAGAAGACAGGTAGAAGTTCTAAGTGTACAAAAGACACTTTTCTAGAATGTTACTGTATTATGTTTCAGGGAGTGGAAAATTAAAACTATTGTAATTTCCAGTGGGAAACTTAAGTGGTAGCCTATGACATCATCATGTTTCTGTGTCCATATTTTATTTGAATTTAAAGCTGCTTTTTTTTTTTGGAGACAGTCTTCAGCTGTGACATCATAGCTTATAACAACCTCAAATTCTTGGGCTTCAATGATCCTCTTGCCTTAGCCTCTTGAGTAGCTGGGATTACAAGCACCTACCACAACACCTGGCTATATTTTTAGTGGATTTGGGGTCTGGCTCTTGCTCAGGCTAGTCTCCAACTTCTGAGTTCAAGGGATCCACCCATGTCGGCTTCCCAGAGTTTTAGGATTACCACTGTGAGCTACCACATATGGCCCCTAAACCTGCTATCATTGGTTCACTTTTAAAGGTTGATTATTAGTGATTGCTTGTTTTTGAATACTTAAGCCTATTATTTGATTTTCCTTCTAATGTGTGTATCCTTTAATTTATCAGATACATTATGGTGCCAAGTGGTAACATGGGAGTGTTTGATCCGACAGAAATACATAATCGAGGGCAGCTGAAGTCACACATGAAGGAAGCCATGATCAAGCTCGGTTTCCACTTGCTCTGTTTCTTTATGTACCTTTATAGGTAAGTTTAGCATTTTCCTAGATGCCAGGTTCTTGGGTGAGATACCACTATACTCAAGTTGCATTGACTTTGCAGAACTCCGGGGGATTATGCATATTTCTTGTGGCTGTGTAGATTTGTCATGTATGTCATTGTATCGGTATTCTGTCTGACCTACAGTAGATTTACTCTGTGTTATCTTAGTTATGTGTTAGCTGTCGAGGTTATGAACATGCTTAAAACTGTCTTTGTTAATCTTTTCATCTCCTAATATCCAGCTGTGAGGTTTCACTAACTGGTATAACCCTTAATGTATGTATCCTCAGAGACCATCCTACTAATGGGTTTTGGAGGGCAGCAGCTCTCAACAACTTACATCCAAATTGTGTTAATCTTTTTGGCAGTGAGGAATTTAGGTTCATGATGTTGATTCTCTAGCATGCTAAATGGTCTCTTTGGTAAAATTGCATCAGTCTTCCAGTTATAACACATTAGAAGTAAAAATGGGAGAATAAAGGATTGGCTGTCAAAAACTGAAAGTCTTATGTCATCCTGTTTTTTGTTTTTTGTTTTTTTTAAGAGACAGAGTCTCATTCTATTGCCCTTGGGAGAGTGCTGTGGCATTATAGCTCACAGCAACCTCCAACTTCTGGGCTTAGGCAATTCTCTTGCCTCAGCCTCCTGAGTGGCTAGGACTACAGGCACCTGCCACAACACCCGGCTGTTTTTGTTGTTGTTCTTGCAGTTGTCATTGTTGATTTTAGCTGGCCTGGGCCAGGCTTAAACCCTCCAGCCTTGGTGTATGTGGCCAGCACCCTACACACTGGACTATGGGCACCACCATAAAGTTTAATTTTTCTGGCTTGGCGTCTGTGGCTCAAGTGGCTAAGGCGCCAGCCACGTACACCTAAGGTGGTGGGTTCGAATCCAGCCCGAACCTGCCAAACAACAATGACGGCTGCAACCAAAAAATAGCCGGGCATTGTGGCAGGCGCCTGTGGTCCCAGCTACTTGGGAGGCTGGGACAGGAGACTCGCTTGAGCCCAGGAGTTAGAAGTTGTTGTGAGCTGTGAAGCCACGGCACTCTACCCAGGGGGATAGCTTAAGGCGCTGTCTCAAAAAAAAAAAAAAAAGTTTAATTTTTCTTTTTTTTTTTGAGACAGAGCCTCAAGATGTCCCCCTGGGTAGAGTGCTGTGGCATCACAGCTCACAGCAACCTCAAACTCTTGGGCTCATGCAATTCTCTTATCTCAGCCTCCTGAGTAGCTGAGATTATAGTGTTCGCCACAATTCCTAACTGTTTTTAGAGATGGGGTCTCACCCTGACTTAGGTTGGTCTTGAACTCCTGAACTCAGGCAGGTCTGGGCCTCCCAGAATGCTAGGATTATAGGCATGAGCTACCACGCCTGGCCTACTTTTCTGTATTTTGAAAACTAGGACAGAAAAAGCAAGCTGATGTCAGTTTCTGGTTCTGTTATTCTACCTCAGTGCTTATGTTCTCTGTTGCCTAGGCTAGAGTACGATAATGTCACCCTAGCTCACAGCAACATCAAAACTCCTGGGTTCAGGTGATCCTCCTGCCTCAGCCTCCCAAGTAGCTGGAACTACAGGTGTGTGCCACAAGGCCAGGCTATTTTTTTCTAGTTTTAGTAGAGACAAGGTCTCACTCTTGCTTATGTCGGTCTCAAACTCCTGAGCTCAAGGGATCCTCTTGCCTTGGCCTCCCAGAGTGCCGGGATGACAGGCCTGAGCCATTGTGCTGGGCTAGTATGCTTAATTTTTAATCCAAGTATCAAAGGTAAAGAATAAGGAGCAATAAAAATTTAACACTAAGGGCGGTGCCTGTGGCTCAAAGGTGTAGGGTGCTGATACCACATACCTGAGGTGGTGGGTTCAAGCCTGGCTCCCGGCCAAAAAAAAAAAAAAAAATTTTAACATTAAGAATATAATGGTGTAGCTGTTCTCATTTTTATTACTTTTTTAGGTCAAACTATATGAAAGTTTCTTTACCATCATCTATGTTCCTTTATATTTGTCTGTTTCTGAAGAGACAAAAAAAAGCTGAAACTGATTTAGCTAAAGGTATCCCTTTTTCATTCTCCCCACCCTTACAGGTTTTACACTTTTAGAAAGTGACTAGAGCAGCTGATCCCTGGGTCTTAGTAACATGAGCTTTCTTGGGACAGTGCTGTAGGTACAGCCTGTGTAGTCACACTTTTGGGAGTAGGAGTAGATACAGAATTGGGGAGCAGTATCTTGATTAGTAAATGAAAGGTCTTAGGAGTTAAAAATGTACAAGAGTTTCTGAACTTAGTTGTTGAACTTAAAGCAGTGGAAAGATGGACTTAAGGAATCAAGAAGCAGTTTGGGGACAGGGTTAAGGTATGGTTTTTGTTTTGTTTTGTTTTGCTTTTTGAGACAGAGCCTCAAGCTGTCGCCCTGGGTAAAGTGCCGTGGCATCCCCGCTCACAGCAACCTCCAACTCCTGGGCTTAAAGTGATTGTCTTGCCTCAGCCTCCAAGTAGCTGGGACTACAGGAGCCTGCCACAATGCCTGGCTATTTTTTTTTTTTTTTTTGCAGTTTTTGGCCGGGGCTGGGTTTGGCCGGGGCTAGCGCCCCATTCCTTTGAGCCATAGGCACCACCCACGGTATGGTTTTTTATAGCTAAATAAAAGGTACGCAGCCTGGGCAGCTGCATCCTTCACTAGCTGCCGCCTTTCATCTCTTCCCTTCCTTTCCCCTTCCTCTTAGGTTGTCATTTGTTCCCCATAATTTACCCTGTGGTGTCGCTCATGGTTCAGTGGGTCAGGATGAAATAATCTGAGATGTCCTATGGCACTTTGTCCTTGGCTTTTGGTTGCTGTTCCTTAAAAGTGGTTTCATTGGCTCAGTACCTGTGGCTCAAGTGGCTAAGGTGCCACCCACATATACCTAAGTTGGTGGGTTCGAATCCAGCCTGGACCCACCAAACAACAATGACAGCTGCAACCAAAAAATAGCCGGGTATTGTGGCGGGCGCCTGTGCTCCCAGCTACTTGGGAGGCTGAGGCAAGAGACTCGCTTGAGCCCAGAAGTTGGAGGTTGCTGTGAGCTATGATGCCACTGCACTCTACCCAGGGGAACAAAAAAAAAAAGTGGTTTCATTACCACATCATTAGCTTTTGGTTATAGGGATTGTATGCTGCTCCTGGTTTCCAGCACCAGCCACACCTTGCATGGCACCTTGTCCTTAAGGTTCAAGGACTTATTAAATAGAATTAAAGTTGTGAAAAAAATGCTCCTTATCTTTAGAGAATAATGGAATCTATACCTTTGTTTTTTAGTTAAGTGCTAGCCTAATGGAATCTGGGTTCTTCTACTTAATTGTAACCTGTAAAAGCATCTCTTTGCTTCAATTTTTTATCTAAAAATGGGATGCTAGGGCGGCAGCTGTGGCTCAGTGAGTAGGGCACCAGCCCCATATATCGAGTGTGTTGGGCTCAAACTCAGCCCCAGCCAAACTGCTACAAAAAATAGCCAGGTGTTGTGGCAGGCGCCTGTCGTCCCAGCTACTCTGGAGGCTGAGGCAAGAGAATCACCTAAGCCCAAGAGCTGGAGGTTACTGTGAGCTGTGATGCCACGGTACTCTACCGAGGGCAACAAAGTGAAACTCTGTCTCTAAAAAAAAAAATTAAAAAAATAAGTAAAAATGAAATGCTAACCCTTTCCAATCCAATTTTTCTGCCACCTCTGTACTCCTTAGCTTTTATTAATTTTGGGCAGGAAATTCTCAGGGCAGGTGAAAAAAAAAAGATTACTTGTAATTATTCTACAATTTTTTTTTTTTGAGACAGAGTCTCACTTTGTCAACCTTGGTAGAGTGCTATGGCATCATAGCTCACAGCAAACTCAAACTCTTGAGCTCAAGTGATTCTCTTGCCTCAGCCTCCCAAGTAGTTGGGACTATAGGTGCCTGCCACAAAGCGGGTTTGTTTTTTTTTTTTCTTTTTAAGAGACAGAACTGAGCTCAGGCAATTCACCTGCCTTGACCTCCCAGAGTGCTAGGATTACAGGCGTCAGCCACCACACCCAACCTATATTCTACGGGATTTTTTTTTTTTTTTTAGGCAATCTCATTATGTTGCCCTCGGTAGAGTGCTATGGTGTCGGCGTCACAGCTCACAGCAACCTCAAACTTACGCTTAAGCGATTTTCTTGTCTCAGCCTCCCAAGTAGCTGGGTGTACAGGTGTCTGCCTTAACACCCAGCTATTTTTTTGTTGTAGTTGTCATTATTGTCTAGCAAGCCTGGAGCAGATTTGAACCTGCCAGCCCTGGTATATATGGCTGGCACTCTAACCACTGAGCTACAGGTGTTGAGTCTGTTCTACAGTTTTTAAAGAGAAAAACATAAATATGAACTTATCTGATGATTTTATTATCTATTTTAGGTTACTAAGGTAATTGGAAGTTTTTGTTCATTTTTGTGTACAATTTAGGATGTAAGTACAGGCTTCCCTCTTGCATGTCTCACTGTAGAAGATGGTTTCTCTTCTTCCCCCTTTCTCATTTCTTCTGCAAACCATGCAATCCTTTGTTGATTTCTTTTTATTTTGCATTATAGAATCCATCTTCCGGCTGGGCGTGGGTGGCTCATGTCTGTAATCCCAGCAATCAGGGAGGCCAAGGCAGGCAGATTGCCTGAGCTCACCAGTTGTGAGCTTGTGAGCAATGTGAGGAACTCGATGTAATGTAAACTCTCAAAAATCTTTCAAAAAATGTTAGTTATCGGTATATGTACGTCATGGAATATTATGCAGCCCTAAAGAAAGACGGAGACTTTGCCTCCTTCATGTTTACATGGATGGAGCTGGAACATATTCTTCTTAGCGAAGTATCTCAGGAATGGAAGAAAAAGTATACAATGTACCCAGCCCTACTATGAAACTAGTTTATAGCTTTCATACGAAAGCTATAGCCCAATTATAGCCCAAGAATATGGGGATGAAGGAGGGGAGAGGGGAGGGTGATTAGTGGGAGCACACCTATGGTCCATCTTACAAGGGTACATGTGAATCTTTCTAAATGCAGAATATAAATGTCTTAATAACTAAAAAAATGCTATGACAGCTATGTTAACCATTTGGTGAAAATATTTCAAATTGTATATAAAAGCAGCACACTGTACCCCATGACTGCGTTAACGTACACAGCTATGATTTAATAAAAAAAAAAAAAAATAGGGCTCGGTGCCTGTGGCTCAAGTGGCTAAGGCACCAGCCACATACACCCAAGGTGGTGGGTTCGAATCCAGCCCAGGCCTGCCAAACAATGATGGCTGCAACCAAAAAATAGCTGGGCGTTGTGGCAGGCGCCTGTGGTCCCAGCTACTTGGGAAGCTGAGGCAGGAGACTCTCTTGAGCCCAGGAGTTGGAGGTTTCTGTGAGCTGTGATGCCACGGCACTCCACCCAGGGCGACAGCTTGAGGTTCTGTCTCAAAAAAAAAAAAAAAAAAAAAATTTTTTTTTTTTTTTTTACAAAGTATCATATATAACATTAGTAAGGTATTTTTGTGTACTTTAGGTATTTGATGTCAGCAGAGCAAGGCAGATACCAGTATTTAAATGGAAAGGATTGTTTTGTTATCATTAACTGTGGCGGTTTTAGTAGAATAGTAGTTATTGGGTGACTGCCATGTGGCAGACATTGTGTAAGGTACCTGCAAATGACACAAAGAAGCAGTAAAATCTTGGAGCTTGGTAATTACAGTCTGGGCACAGTAGAAGGTCAAGTGGTAATGCCTTGATACTACTCTCATCTCAGAAGAGCTCACAACCCAATGGTTAGGACCAGTGTGTGAGCCACAGCATGCAAGCAGGAAGATGACAAGCTGTGGAAGGAGGTCATGCAGCAGCCCTGGGCTGGGAGTCCAGCTTCCCAAAGGAGGTGCTATAGAGCCCAGTCATGAAGCCTGAGTAGGAATTTACTGGGTTGTGGAGGTGGGATGGGGAGAAGAGATGCTGGGCATTGTGTCACTATAGACAAAGATTTGGCTGGAGAATTCTGGATTTTCTTCTGGACACAGATTACTTTTTCTTTCTTTTTTTTTTTTTAGACAGAGCCTCAAGCTGTCCCCCTGGGTAGAGTGCCGTGGCATCACAGCTAACAGCAACCTCCAATTCCTGGGCTCAAGCGAGTCTCCTGCCTCAGCCTCCCAAGTAGCTGGGACCACAGGCGCCCGCCACAACGCCCGGCTGTTTTTTGATTGCAGCCGTCATTGTTACTTGGTGGGCCCAGGCTGGATTTGAACCCACCACCTTAGTCGTATGTGGCTGGTGCTTTAGCCACTTGAGCCACAGGTGCTGAGCCACAGATTACTTTTTTTAAAACTATAGCCCAACATTGATTTTATTATAGGTTCCCTACCCTTAACCCCAGTTTATTCTTTTAGGAATAAAAAAATTAAGATATTGAGAGGCCTTGATATAGATACTCCTTCCTTTAGTATAAATGATTGTCTTTTACTCAAATGAGTATTCCTTGATGAATCTTAGGGATCCAAGTCTGAATAGACCAGGCTCTGTAGGAATATTCCTAAAGAAACATTGATAACATTAATTTTTTCTTTCCGCAGTATGATTTTAGCTTTGATAAATGACTGAAGCTGGAGAAGCCGTGGTTGAAGTCACCCTACAGCGAGTGGAGGAGCCAGAGACTACTTAAATCATCCTTAGAACCGTGACCATAGCAGTATATATTTTCCTCTTTGAACAAAAAACTATTTTTGCTGTATTTTTACCATATAAAGTATTTAAAAAACATGAATTGAGTTTCTGTAGATTTCTGGTTCTCAACTTTAGTCTGAACTCCAACCCTGGAAGGTGTTTGTCATCATCTGTATGTTGAATATGGTTATTACATGTAGGGACAGGACTGCCATCCCAGCCTTGCATGCCACAGAAATAAAGGACACACCTTAAAGGGAAAGTTTAAGAGGTGAGCAAAGCTGCTCTTCAAGTCTCCTGAAAACTCAGAGCGTGAAACAACACTCTAAATCTGGAGAAAAGAAGGAAGAAAGTTAATTGCCTGTATTGTGGCAACTTCTTTTAATATGGTTTAAAGATTTATGAGACTGTCAGCTACAAGTCTTTTCATAAGAATGTCAACAGAAAATGACATTTCCAGATACATGTGTACACACATACACACATGTATCTTTGCACAATTTGTGAAACCCTATGCCATTTGCCCAGGTACAATGTAATTCCTGCTTATAAAAAGGAAAAATAAAAAAATAAGATTTTATGAAGAGTTTCATTTAAAAGACACTGTCTCCACAATCACCCCCAAACCCATAAAATCCCACTGGCTCTCTCCAGTCTTGTATTTGTAATTGTTCCAATTGTATTTGTTCTCTGATATATAAATGAGTTTGGAGAGGTGATTTGGTAGAAGATGCTGATCAGATTTGAAGCAGGAATAGTCATTTCTTGTCAACGATATGGAGCCCAATAGAGCTCTGGTTTGGTGCCAGATTAATCCTTCTATTCTTCTGTACTGACCACTGTGTGAATTGGGAGACCCAATACAGGCGATTTCATGGACATAACAATTTTTTTTTTTTTGGAGACAGAGTTTCAAGTTATTATTGCTCTGGGTAGAGTACCGTAGCGTCATAGCTCACAGCAACCTCTAACTCTGGCTCAAGTGATCCCCTTGCCTCAGTTTATCTATTTTTAGTAGAGACGGGGTTTCACTTTTGCTCAGGCTGGTCTTTTTTTTTTTTTTTTTTTTGAGACAGAGCCTTAAGCTGTCCCCCTGGGTAGAGTGCCATGGCATCACAGCCCACAGCAACCTCTAACTCCTGGGCTCAAGCGAGTCTCCTGCCTCCGCCTCCCAAGTAGCTGGGACCACAGGTGCCTGCCACAACGCCTGGCTATGTTTTTTGGTTGCAGCCGTCATTGTTGTTTTTGTAGGCCCGGGCTGGATTCAAACCCACCACCTTAGGTGTATGTGGCTGGTGCCTTAGCCACTTGAGCCACAGGCGCCGCTGCTCAGGCTGGTCTTGAACTCGTGTGCTCAAGCAGTCCACCCTTGGCTTCCCAGAGTGCTAGGATTATAGGCGTAAGCCATGACCCCTGGCCCTTGGACATAGCAATGTTTACCAAACTGTTCTTAGACCTGTGTTTTTAAATGGTTGAAGCTGATGAGAGCAGTTCACGTTTTTGGTTCTGTTTGCGAACTCTGGCAGAGTAAAGTGAACCTGGCAGTTTATCCTTAGTCCTAGTTGGTGCTTTAATGTTGCTATCTTAAGCACTGGCATCTAGGCAAAACATGACTGTGTTTTATGTCAGAGTCCAAAGGGATTATCCAGATGGTAAGACAGAACTGGGTGGCTACCCAAGGCACGTGGTCCCCAAAAGATTAAATGTTGAGTAAGGCGCCGACCCCATATGCCGGAGGTGGTGGGTTCAAACCCAGCCCCAGCCAAAAACTGCAAAAAAAAAAAGATTAAATGTTGTCCTTTCAGCCTTGAACTAAGTCTAGCATTGTGAAAAGCAAGACATCCATTAAGCTAAACTCTCTCTACAGATGGACTACATTTCAAGAATGTAAATAATGTCCTGGCACTACACAGAGGACAGTGAAATGGTGGGCAAAGTAAATGTGGTTCTGTTGGCCTTTGGGAGGCTCACAGAAATTTCTCCTTGTGGTAATCTTGTATTTCTTTTTTTTTTTTGAGACAGAGTCTCAAGCTATCCCCCTGGGTAGAGTGCTGTGACATCACAGCTCATAGCAACCTCCAACGCCTGGGCTCAAGCGAGTCTCCTGCCTCTGCCTGCCAAGTAGCTGGGACCACAGGCACTCGCCACAACACCTGGCTATTTTTTGGTTGCAGCCATGATTGTTGTTTGGCGGGCCTGGGCTGAATTCGAACCCACCACCTTAGGTGTATGTGGCTGGCGCCTTAGCCACTTGAGCCACAGGCACTGAGCCGTAATCTTGTATTTCTGCCAGGCAAAGGGCCAGGAAGCTGTAACTTAGAAATTACTTTGCTTCCATCTCCTTTTCTTACCTTTTTCCTGAGGCACCTCCTGTTTAAAACAGTCCCTTTACTTTGCCTTCACCCCTAATTTCCAGCGCTTTTTTTTTATTTTTTTTTTTTTTTTGAGACAGAATCTCACTCTGTTGCCCTAGGTAGAGTGCAGTGGTGCATTGTAGTTCACAGCAACTTCAGACTCCTGGGCTGAAGCAATCCTTCTGCCTCTGCCTCCTGAGTAGCTGGGACTAAAGGTGCTGCGCTATGCCTGGCTAATTTTTTTCTATTTTTGCTAGAGGTGGGATCTCACTCTTGCTTAGGCTGGTCTCAAACTCCTGGCCTCAAGTGATCCTCCTGCGTTGGCATCCCAGAGTGCTAGGATTATAGGAACAAGCCACCGCATCAGGCCTTAGTGCCTCATCATTTAATGTTCTGCTGCTGTTGAAGAACAAATATCCTTAGAACAGAGAGACAGATAAGCTGCTTTTTATTTTAAGGATATAAAAGTACCTCCTTATGGGTGGCGCCTGTGGCTCAAAAGGGTAGGGCACTGGCCCCATGTGCTGGATCATTATTTTGTATTTTAGAAGGAGAGAAGGAATGAGGGAAGAGATGGTATAGGGTAAGAGAGAAAAGAAGCTAGAGAATAGCATGGCATCTCACAGACAAGCTTCTTAAGAAACTTAAAGGTGCCAGAATGGTGGCTCACGCCTGTAATCTCAGCACTTGGGAGGCCACAGTGGGTGGATTGCCTGAGCTCACAGGTTTGAGACCAGCCTGAGCCAGAGCAAGACTCTACCTCTTAAAAAAATAGCCAGGTGTTGTGGCAGGCACTTCTAGTCCCAGGTACTTGACAGGCTGAGGCAAGAGAATCACTTAAGCCCAGGAGTTTGAGGTTGCTGTGAGCTGTGATGTCATAGCACTCTACCAAGGGAGGCAAAGTGAGACTGTCTCAAAAAAAAAAAAAGAAAAATTGAAACTTAAAGGTATGGAGGACTTTTGACCAAAATGTTTTATTTTCTTATTCAAGTTTTTTTGGGGGGCATGGGGACACACAATCTTGTCACCACAGCTAGAGTGCACTGGTGTTGTCATAGCATCATAGCTCACTGTAACCTCAAACTCTTGGGCTCAATCCTCTTGCCTTGGCTGCCCATAGTGCTAGGATTACAGGTGTGAGCCACTGAACCTGGCCTCAAATATTCTTTTTTTTTTTTGGCGATAGTTTCACTATGTCACCCTTGGTAGATTGTTGTGTCATCACAGCTCACAGCAACCTCAAACTCTTGGGCTTAAGCAATTCTTTTGCCTCAGCCTCCCAAATAGCTTGGACAACAGGCACCCATCACAATACCCAGCTGGTTTTTCTTGCAGCTGTCATTGTTATTTGGCAGGCCTGGGCTGGGTTTGAACCCGCCGCCCTTGGTGTATGTGGCTGGCGCTGTAACCACTGTGCTACGGGTGCTGAGCCTACTCAGATATTCTTGATAGCCAAAATAGAAACCTATGGCCAAGTGTGGTGGCTCATGCTAGTAATCCTAGCCCTCTGGGAAGCTGAGCTGAAGAGTTCAAGGCCAGCCTGAACCAGAGTGAGACCTTGCCATCTCAGCTATTTGGGAGGCTGTGGCAAGAGAACTGCTTGAGCCCAAGAGTTTGAGGTTGCTGTGAGCTATGACACGACAGCACTCTACCGAGGGCCACAAAGTGAGACCGCCTCAAAAAAAAAAACACACACACAAAAACTAGAAACCTATGAAGTTGAGTGAATCTTTGGGTTGTCAATTTACATATTAAGCATAAGTTGCTGAGGCTGAGCAAATCAGAAAGGTGCCTTGTTTATAACAAAGGATGGGAACTCTTCACTTCTGAAATATTAACTGTGGTTAAAAACAAAGACACTTCCTTTTTTGCATGGGTTGTTAACAAAGCAAGGAAAGAGGAGGGGCCATTCTAGTTTATTATGTTCTTTAGGGGCTCTTCTATAATAATAAGGGGGACAAAAGCACTGACTTTAAGAAAGCTGTGATAAAGATGCTAATGGTTAATTTCCCATGCTTTCATTGATTGGGTAGTTGCAGAAAACCTTAGAGAACTTTTGGTCTAACTTCCTCATCCTGAAGATAGAGAACTGAGGTCTAGAAATTGCCCAAGGATTCATGACTGTCTGGAATCCTGATGTTAGGCAAGTGTTCTTTTCTCCCTTACCACTGCTCTTCCCTGTCCCTCTATAAAGGCAGTACCTAGGGTTGGATCAATGCAGACTATCATGGGGTTCTGTGTGCATTGTTTTATGTATAAGGATGTCCCAAAAGTAACCATACATAGGAAAAATGGGAAATTTTTGTAGCTAAATGTACATTTACAAAATACTCATTACAAAATTTTACAAAGAGGGTTCAGCGCATGTGTCTCAAGTGGCTAAGGTGCCAGCCACATACACCTAAGGTGGCAGGTTCAAATCCAGCCTGGACCTGCCAAAACAACAATGATGGCTGCAACCAGAAATAGCCAGGCATTGTGGCGGGTGCCTGTGGTCCCTGCTACTTGGGAGGCTGAGGCAGGAGACTCACTTGAGCCCAGGAGTTGGAGGTTGCTGTGAGCTATGATGCCACAGCACTTTACCCAGGGGGAAAGCTTGGGGCTCTGTCTCAAAAAAAAAAAAAATTTACAAAGAGGCTCAGCACCTATAGCTCAGGTGCCAGTCACATACACCAGAGCTGGCGGGTTCAAATCCAGCCTGGGCCTGCCAAACAACAATGACAACTACCACCAAAAAATAGCCAGGCATTGTGGCAGGCGCCTTTGGTCCCAGATACTTGGGAGGCTGAGGCAAGAGAATCGCTTGAGCCCAAGAGTTTGAGGTTGCTGTGAGCTGTAATGCCATACCACTCTACCCAGGGTGACATGGTGAGACTCTGTCTCAAACAGGAAAAAGAAAAAAAAAAAAACCATAAAAAAATTTTACAAAGGGGTGGCTAACACATAGAGAATATTTTGTAATTATTTTATAAAAAGGCAGGGGGATGAGGGAAGCACAGAGAGGGATGTGTGGGGGATGGGGTTATGGATGTATGGCACACCTTTTGGGGTGGGGCACAATCATAAGAGGGACTTTACCTAACAAATGCAATCAGTGTAACCTAATTCTTTGTACCCTCAGTTAGCTATGATTTCCCATTTTCCTATATGTACTGTTACTATGGGGACACCCTGTACATAGAGATGGAATCTCCCTATGTTGCCCAGGCTGGATTCCAAACTCCCAGGTTTAAAAGATCCTCTAGCCTAAGCCTCCCAAGTAGCTGGGATTATAATGATGCACTACTGTGCTCAGCTGTGTGCATGTTTTTTGATTGAAGAACCTGAACGTGTGCATATTTTTATCTGTGTTATTTTCCTTTGTTTTTTTCCTTCCGTCATTTCAGTGGTAGTAGGTGCCCTTGATAATCACTGGAACCTCAGCTGAGAGCTGAGGAAGCAAGATCTAAGATGCAGCTCAGTTCATCAAAGCCTAGCAGGCCCCCTCAGCTGCCTTTTCAAGCCTATGATGGAGTAAGTCCAAATCTGCCTCCTCTAATGCGATCTTGCTTTGAAGTGGAGAGCTAAATAAGCCGTCTTTGTACTTTATCTCCTGTGGCACTTACCACTTTCTACCTGGTATTATAGTTATTTTTATGTGATTTATTGCTCCTTTTAGATTGTACGCTCCTGGAGGGCAGAGTACACTCACATTCATATTTGTATCTTCTTTTTTCTCCTGGTACTAACACAGTGCTTTGCACACTGTAAATGACTGTTGAACAAACAAGTAAATCTGATTGTGTTGTGCTACTGCTTTTTCAGCAAGAAGTCTAACTGATGTCCTTTAACTCAGAGAAGCAGCAACGGAGCAACATAATCAAAGTTCACCATTTTTTTTTTTTTTTTTTTTTTGCAGTTCTTGGCCGGGCTGGGCTTGAACCTACCACACCTAGGTATATGGGGCTGGTGCCCTACTCCTTGAGCCACAGGCGCCACCCATCACCATCCTTGTTTTCAGGTAGTCTCATTATGAAATATTCTAAGACATGCTAGATTAGGAAGGTAACTGCTATATTTGGTCCACTTGACTGGTGAAATCAGCCTTGCTTGGCCAGATGTGTTGGCTCACACCTGTCACCCTAGCATTCTGGGAGGCTGAGGTGGGTGGATTGCTTGAGCTCATGAGTTTGAGGCCAGCCTGAGCAAGAGTGACCCCTTTCTGTACTAAAAATTAAAAAAAAAAAAATGAGGCAAGAGGATCACTTGAGCCCAGGAGTTTGACATTCCTGGGAGCTATGACCACCCCCCCCACCCCTGTTCCCTACCCAGGGTGACAAAGTGAGACCGTTTCAAAAAAAAAAGAGAGAGAGAAAAGGCAGTGCCTATGGTGGCTCAAAGGAGTAGGGTACCAGTCCCATATGCCGGAGGTGGCGGGTTCAAACCCAGCCTTGGCCAAAAAGAACAGAATAAAAATGAAATCAGTTTTGCTCATAGTAATATTTTATCAGAAGTAGTTGTGGTGAAAAGTATCAATATGGGTATAATTACTTGTCCCCCCAAACTAATTAAACCTGTTCTAACATATTGAAGCAGACAGCAAGATAGAGAATGTACTTTGAAATTCTATGCTTGTCTTCTAGATGTCTGCCACTTTATTTTACGTACTTAAAATCAAATATACTATTTTGCTATGTAGTATAGCAAAGATTAAAGTATTTTTGATTTCGCCTTCTGAGGGTTTGACAGTGAAGGCAATTGGCTTTAAGCCATACTTTTCATGAATATTTTAAAAGTTAGTAACCATTTTTTTTTTTTGCTTTACTTAAATACAGTCTACTGTATTCAAAGCCTTAGGGTTACAATTTGGAACTGCAGGAACACAATAATAATTAATCTGGACATGTTACAATGATTATTCAAGTACCAACTTGGAACTCAGCTCAAGTTGCTTTTTAGATTAAGTTCCTAGGTAAAGGCTGCTTTTCTTTTTTTTTGACATAGAGCCTCAAGCTGTCCCCCTGGATAGAGTGCTGTAGCATCACAGCTCACAGCAACCTCCAACTCCTGGGCTCAAGCGAGTCTTCTGTTTCAGCCTCCCAAGTAGCTGGGACCACAGGCACCCACCACAACGCCTATCTATTTTTTTTTTTTTGAGACAGAGCCTCAAGCTATCCCCCTGGGTAGAGTGCCGTGGCATCACAGCTCACAGCAACCTCCAACTCCTGGGCTCAAGCGAGTCTCCTGCCTCCGCCTCCCAAGT
>CAUYQV010195561.1:0-10000 GCA_963574575.1 Galagoides demidoff
TGTGGTCCCAGCTACTTGGGAGGCGGAGGCAGGAGACTCGCTTGAGCCCAGGAGTTGGAGGTTGCTATGAGCTGTGGTGCCATGGCACTCTACCCAGGGGGATAGCTTGAGGCTCCGTCTCAAAAAAAAAAAAAAAAAAAAACCACAAATAATCTTATTTGGCTGGATTCATTTTCTTTGGCTTAGGTTTTTATACAAACTTCTTGAATGTGTGATTTCTCCACAATCTATGTCTAGAAAACTATTTTGTAAATCAAAGGGAGATTACACACATTGAGTTATTATTATTATACTCTAAGTCTATCTTGGCTTCAGGTACGCTAAGATGTTACTTAACAAGAATTGTATGTTGCTTAGTTATTTAAAATGTAAGGCTTCCCAATAGATTTCAAGCTTGACCCTCCCTCAGCCTGAGTCTCAAAGCCAGTTTTCCTGACTATACCCGCTACACATTCATAGCAAGTTTTATTGGCCAATCTCAAAACTTGGTTACCTCAGAACTTTGATGAAAAGCATATATGATCTAGAAATTCATTGCCTCTCCTCAGTGTAAAAGATAGGTTATTTCCCTTTAGTTGCTTTGATCTACCAAAATAAGTTATAAACTTCTATATAACTTCTTATAAGTTATAAAGAAAAGATTTACATGCAACATCTCAAAGAAATTCAGCTCTTGATCCCAGCACTCTAGTGGCAAGAAATCATTTTAAAATCAGAAATGTAGGCATTTAAGTATACATAAGACATTCATTGTACAGGGGAAAAGCAAAAATCTTGTATTTGTATCTTTAAAAAGGGTAAGATTTTAAGATACATTTAGCGAAGAGATCTCCAATGTGTAAAATAAAGTCATATAAATATGTAAACATGTCAGATGAAAGTACAGCAGAAAAGAATTTATAAAATTGACCTAAAACACACCTCTTGATACTGTTGAACTACGTGTTCTGGTGTGTCTCCTAAAATGATGTAAAAATCCAGAATGCCACCAATAACTCTGTAGGTTACTATTGGAGTCGGCTGGATGAGAATCTCTACAAAATAAATATTAGAAGAGTATATGTAAATGGTAAAATGCTACATGGCAATACAATAATCGCAAAGTCGGCTTAAAGTATTTTCTATGAACCACATCATTTGCACTATTTTTGAATAACTGAGAAGCAATGAGCTATTGAATGTAGTAATAACAGGGAAGGGTAGTAGAGAGCTGCCATGTAAGAGACTTCAACACAGCAATAGTGTAGCTCAGAGATTCACAGATGTTGCCAAAAGCTCCCCTGCAACCTCTTACAAAATTAAATTTCTTTCTAAAACAGCATTTTAATTAGTCATTCTAACTGAAGATTCTCCGAGAAATGATATTATCACAAATGAATTTCTAAAATGAAATCAACAAATGTTTTAAACTTAACTTTTTTCTGTTTAAGGACTAGGAATTGGATAACCACGTAATGCACTGAACCTGCCAGAATATGATCAATGTTTGTAACTTTTCATCATCATTGATTTGCCTATTAAATCTTTAACTCACAATATTAAAACAGAAGATTCCATATCACTTGAATTGTGATAAACTAAAAATGTACTCTTCCGTCTTCCTATCTTTATGGAGGACTTTCTCTTTTTTATTTGGGGTGACATGTTACTCTATCTTGACAAATGAGCTTTTGGAGTGAAAATATTCATTGGCATCAATGTATTTTAATTTTTCTATCAAGGGAAAATAAAGTGCCTGAATGAGAAAACAGCAGAATTTCTCAAAAATCTAAACACTGATAGACAAAAAATTCCCTGGCTTGCTAATCTTAAAACCTAGGAATAGGTCCATATGCTAAAACATTACCAATAGAGTTTACTCTGACATGCGGTATACATAATTGGAGTAAGATCTGTTAAGACATTTTAAGTTATATCTCCTTTAAATAAACATTTGGTCAAATAAATTAGCCTTTTTTAAATTAGTTCATTTTTATTTTATTTTTCATTAAATCATAGCTCTGTACATTAATACAGTCATGGGGTACAGTGTGCTGTTTTTATATACAATATGAAATATTTTCATCGAACTGGTCAACACAGCCTTCATGTCATTTTCTTAGTTACTGTGTTAAGACATTTATATTCTCCGTTTAGAAAGATTCACATGTACCCTTGTAAGATGAACCACAGGCTTGTGATTGGTGAAATAAATTAGTCTTACCCATGGCGTTGCTGTTCATTAAGAAAACACCAAATGACTTTCCAGAAGTATCTTCAATGCACATGAAGAATGTTTGATGGCCATACAAATTATTATTATTCTATAATGCAAAAATTTGAAAATAAAATTTTCAAAGTGCCTTTAAAATAAGTTATTTTAAAGTATAAGTTAAAATAAGTGTACATGGCCTGACAATTAAGCTTGCAAACTGACCCTAGGAAAAGTGCTGCACACCTCATGGCTGGACGTCACTACGGTCACCTCCGAAGTGCCCGCCTTGGGAAGCCACGCACCAACACAAGCGCTGAGTCACCCTTCAAAGCAACTTTGAAACATTTTCTCTGGAACTCGGCATGGCCTTTAGGGCTATCACACAGCATGTAAACACAGGCAACTGCAAGCCACTTGCCAAGACACCACCACGTGTCGAACAAACACAGGGTGAGACATTTATAAACCAAGCAAATGAAACCGCCAGGGTTGTCTGTACAGTGGTGCCAATTTCAGCGCACATGGCAGGCTCACCACTTAGTAGTCTGACCTCATCTGATGAGCACTCGATAGCCATTCCAGAAATACAGTTTCAGAATGGCCTTGGAGGGTGAATTAGGCACCGGTGCCAGTGCATAGCTTCCCAAGGGCAGTACTTCGAAGGTGACCATGGTTCAACAATGAAGTAGACAGCACTGTTTCTAAGATAAGTTCATGAACTTAATGGTTGCAGCTTATACTTAAATAAGTTATATATGCTAAAATGATCTTTATAAATATTATTATATCTATAACTTTCTGTATTTCTAATACCACTTTTTCATCGTATTTATCTGTGCACTACATTTACAGATCTATATGTATAAAAACATATAACTTATTTACATTATTAAGATTATCTTAGCACATACATTATATGACATATTGATAATATACACATGGTACTAGTAATATATTAGTTAACTTTCCCTCATGTTTGATTATGATTAAGTGAGTTTTGGTAAGCTATTCATTATAATGATATAATGGCATATCTATCGCTTATGCCCCATAGAGGCACTGTGCGGAATTCTAAGACAATGTCCCCTCCCACGGAGCTTCTATAGTGTACTTCCTGAGAGCTGGAGAGAACTGAAACTGGGGAGGCTGCCTGGAAAGACACCGATGGTGTGAAAGGAAAAAAAACTTGTGACTGATTTGGTATGGAGATTTAAAGGAAAGAATACATAGAAAATAGCGGGGTCTCAGATAGTGATACTGTAAACAGAAATGGGTAAAATTTATTAAGAGTGCTGGAGCAAAAAAAAAAGAAAAGAAAAGAAAAGAAAGAAGAAGAAGAATGTGGGAGCAAATGAGGCTCCAAAAAAAAAACAAAAAAACAAAAAAACAAAAACCCTCATCTGTTTATTGGTGGGAATGAAAGAGCATTGGCATTAAAAAACACAAACATTTGACCCAATTCAACCATGGACCAATGAAAAACAATCTGTAAAAATTGGTTTGACTTTTGTCCTCAAGAATCTCACATTCCAGGATACACACACACACACACACACACAAAAAAAAAAAACAAACTATACACTGTGGTGACTGCTATGCTAAATAAAGGCTTAAAAAGGCAAAGACTAATTGCTCATGAGAGAGTTTGAATGAAGTTCTTACGAAGTGAAACTTAAAATGAACCCTCTATATTATATGAAGGAAAAACAACCTTGAGTGTCTGTATTTGCAGAGAAAACCAAATATGCAGATATTTGAATTTCTGAAAGACAATCATATGTTTTGGAACTGGAATAAGGGCAGAGATGCAGGAGAGAAGGTCTAGTCATTAGGCAGACACCATACCATAGGAAGACGGGAAAACGTGAAACGTATTTGCAATTATTTCAGTGCAATAAATAGCCATTGATGGGTTTAAGTATAAGGTGACAAAAAAGGAATGATAAGATGTGAAGGTAGAAGTTAATACATAAGGTGGAAATCACTGCTCAAATATTCACAAATTTACTCATTGAGCTAATTTAGAGCTTAGCTATCAATTCTCACCCCTTAAATAAAGAAGCTTCTAGATTATGTACCCCTGACATCCAAATAGCTTAACAGATGATTTCAACTAAATGATGCTTCAAAAGAGCTAAAACTATTATCCATTCCAATAGGCCCATTTTATTTATAATAAGACAGACAGTTCCTTACGTCACCAGGAAGTTGGTCTCGGGTGAAGATGGGCCATATTTTCCAGTTTAAATCATGACGGAATCTCTTATGAATGTGTTCTCCAAGACCATAAATATATTCACTGGGGAGTCTGGTCGAGATCTGTAAGTACTGGTCAGAGTACACCAGGGGACCAACGCTGGTGTCAAACCTGCACCATGAAATAAGTTAATCAATGACTGTGGACATCTGTGAGTGCTCTACTCATGGCTTTCTGTTAAAGTCATCCAGAGTATTTCACTAAAGATGTCAGTGTCCACCTTCGGTCACTTCTTAGAAACACCCAAATTACGAAGCTCTGACAGTTAAGTTCACAAACTTGCCACCAACTGTTTCCATTGGTGGTGCTGTACAAACAACTCAGTAAGGTTTCGACAGCCTCGTACTGTCAGGGTCTCAAGCTGTGTTCTTGGTGACACATGGCTGTGTCTTGGTGAATGGTGTTCACATTGTCACTGTCTGCTTTTGTGCACCATCGCAAACATGTTGAAGCTTGAATTAGGCAATGAACAATGCTAATTTTCAAAAGTGGAAATGCAATCTGGGATGTAGTAGGCCAAGTTTATGGGGATAATGCCTTGAAGAAAATATCAGTGTACAATTGAATTAAATGTTTTTTCTGAGGGTGGCCAGTAACAAGCAGAACTGAAGAAAATTTATGGAATTGTGCATAGAATCATCACCTGGCTATAAGGAGCATAGCAGACCAAATACATATCAGCAGAGAAACAGGAAGATCTTAAATGAAACTCTCGGTATGAGAAAGATGTGTGGAAAAATGTTCCCAAAGCTGCTCAGGGATGAGCAGAAGTGAAGGGCGGACGCAGTGCTGTATGGGAGGGAGTGTTTAGTGAGTGAGCAGGTAACTGTGTGGGAGCATCCTCCCTGCTCATCTTATCTGGTCCCCAGTGACCTTTTCCTCACCCAAAACAAGAGGAAATATTGAAAGGAAGATATATAGATGACGTTCAGGATGTCAAGGGCAATGTGACAAGAGCTCTGATGGCCAATCCAGAAAAGGAACTCCAAACTGCTTTGAAGGGTGGACTAGGAGCCAGTGGGAACACAGCGTCCCAGGGGAAGGACCAGAAAGGTGACTGGAGGGATAATTCAGCAATGAGGTGCGTAGCACTCTTTCTAGGATGTGTTCATGAACTTAATTGTCACGCCCCGTAAACAGAACACAATTTGCTTCATCACTGCCAATACCGTTCATGTGTTTCCCAGCTTGCGTCATCAAAAACTTAAAGTCTGATTACTATTGTCAATTCCATTTCACAGATGACGCAAGCTGGGAAAATTAGGTGTTTTCCAAGGTCACAAACTGATAAACAGAAGGGCAAGGTTTCAAGCCCGGTTCGGCTTTGTTCCTGGGACTGAGTTTTAAAATACAGTATCGCACTTACATTTTCATATCTAAAATTTATGTAAAAATTAAGTTCAAAATCATTTTTGGCCAAAAAATTTAAGTTGTATATTTTATGCAGTCAAAACGTATACTAATAAAAAAAGTTAACTTGTATTTAATATGTTTCATTTTCATTTTTCAATTTGGTTGATAAATAATAATCTCATATTATTATTTATAATGCTGGGTCCTCTGTATCTGTGCCTTTTGATTCTGTGGAGTCAACCACTTATAGATTAAAAATATTTTGAGAAAAAAATGGAAGGTCACCGGTGTCCTCTACATGATTTTTTTTTCTTATAATAATATCTTAATGTATAATAAGATTTTTTCTTATAATAATATCTTAATCAATACCATATAACAACTATTTACATAGCCTTTACTTTGTATTAGGTATTACAAGTAATCTAGAGATCATTCATAGTATATCAGAAGAAGGGTCTAAGTTATAGAAAAATGCTACACAATCTTGACCCAATATCCCAAGGATACTGAGGGAGGACTGTATTTACAGTTTTTATGGGATGTTTTTCATGTGTTATTAAATTTTTAAATCAAGATAATTTATATTTCTGTCAACTTATATACAATTTTGTGGTGTGAACAGCTGGAATCTACATTACTCCCTTAGCAATTCTGAAATATACATTAAATTCATTATTAAGTACATTATTGCTTACTACAGATCTCAAATGATTTCTTTTCTCTAATCCTTTGGCCATCATCTCCACATCCTCTCCATCCTCCAGCTTCTGGTAACCACCAACCCTAACCCTAATGTTGACAATAATTTGACTTTTTGATGTTAGAGTCCATACGTAAGTGAGATTATACTTTAGTTCTGGAAGTCTCTTTTTTTTCTTTTCTTAGCATTGAATATTTTTAGACTTTCACAAGTATAATTGTGAAACTATCAAAATATATTTAATAGAATAATTGCTGAGATTTGATCTTGCTGATTGCTTTGTTAACATTTCTTGAATTTCCCTTGAAACTGTTCATAGGCTATAACTAAATCCCCTGTACACATACACCCCTGCAAATGTGTTCCTGAAGGCGTTCAGTCTATAGTTCGTTTAATACATACATACATAATTTTGGTATTACCATGATAAGTGCCCCTCTCTGAATAGGAATTATTTGACTCTACAAATTGGCAACAGAATATGATAAATAAGGGGGGAAAGACATAAAAGGAGTTCTATATACGTAAAAATTACACCAGAGTATAGGTGCATCGCCAAGGCTCCCCACCCCCACCTATGGTACACTCAAAGTTGTGTATTCTCATGCAAGTTCTAGCATTTTTCATGTAAAGGAAATAAAAACTCCTTATCCCCATAATCTTTACAAAGATGTATATCTACCTTCTTCGGGGAGGAAATTTATTCTTTCTGAAAATACCTTGACAATCAGACATTCCTCTTCTAGAACAATAGAATAAAGACGACCAGTTGTTTTATATGAAGGTGAAATAAGATCACTACTTACAAAGTTCTGCGATTGCTTTTCCTGATCACTTTGATACTGAAGGGGCTTTCAGTAACCTGCACTTTGTACGCTGGGTCAGCAGGTGCAGACCCATTGAATTCTTGGATATACTGATGAGGAACTTTAAATCGTTCATTGTTTAGATCGGTAATCTGCAAAAATTTAAACAAATTAAAATGTTGATACCAAACTTTCATCTGTTTTTCTAAGTTCTGAGTTAATTATTCAATGCAAGCTTCAAGTAAAATATAATACATTTAAAATTTTATAGAAGCATTAATCTAGCCATAACTTTCATTATGTACAAACCATGTAAATTGTTAAGAAATAAAAAGATTTGGCTGGTTCCAAAAGCAATGTATATCTAATCATGTGAAGATTTGTACTGGCTTATAAGAATATTGATAATAGTATTATCAAATATTAATTGTTGAACGCTAGACTTTTTGAGCAGTGTTTATCAGTGTTCCCCCTGTAGATTGTCCCATAAGAATTTTTAATTTTGTTTTAAGAAAACCCGTAGGTCCTACAAAATTGTTGTCAGAAAGTTAATTTACCAATTATGTGGTGTTGGTTTTACTTCCAAATCAAATAATAATAATAGTAAACTATTGGCTAAGTATCAGTGAGAATCATGAATACCATTAATAACTGGTAAAAAAAAAGGCACAATGAGTATAAGTGACATTGAGATGGCATTCTAAACACTTTTCTCAAATTAAATTTTAACCCTTTATCATAGCTTATAGTTTAAATAATAAAAATTACTAATTAACTAGTGTTTACTCAGTCTTAATTCTCTCTAAGACACCATATCAAATATTTCACGTGGAATACATTATTTATGGTTTTCAAAAATAAGTGCTGAAGGAAATATTATTTTTGTTATATTTGAATAAATAGACTCAAAAAAGTGGTGTCCAGTTAGTCCTTTGATTTGGAATAAATACTTCTCAAGAGGGAAAGTAGATTGGTAACATGAAAAATGTGTTCATAAATGTATTTTACTGTTGAATCTCTTTCAGAAATCTCAAAAAACAAACCTTGAACCGGAAACGATTGACCGTCTGACTCTGAGTTGTTAAAAGAACATGGTCAAGGTCACCTCCAAAGACCGTAGGTGAAGCTATCCTTTTTAATTTGGCTGTAGGTTAAATAATGAAAAGAGGAAAAAGTTGACATGAGTGATTTTAACTGTAAGAATTAATAATTACTAAATAATTTGTATATTGGTTATTATTTATTACATTTATCACAAATGAGTCCTTTTAAATTAAATACAGTCATGGAGAAAATAAATTCTCAGTAACCAATGTGACCATTCTTGTGTAGATACTTCTTTTGGATAAAATTTAAATATGTTTCAAAGAAAATATTTAAAACATTCTTGTTTCAATCAGAATGTATCTTATTGAATCATTAGGACACAGCAGTTCTCACCGGTATTGGCTGTCTTTTCTTCAACAGTGTATCCGTGGTTATCTGCAAAGAAGCACCAAGGAACCCTAGTGTCATTCCCAGGCCTCCAGCAGCAGCCTCGCTGGGCACAAGCAGCCTGAAAAAATATTTTTTAAAATGAGTAGTATGATTGGAACTATTATGAGATGTTTCAGTCTCTATTTTTTCAATGAAAGGATGTTTGAAAAACAAGCATATTCCTTCAAATATACAATATAACAAAGTATCATTTTTTCCCTTTATTTGGAAGAAATACAACCATCTGATTAATTCAACTACAACCTGCCAGAGATTGATGCTCAAATTGTGGTTATTAAACTATGCTATTAATGCACATTTTTCCTTTGTTCTGTTTTTGTTTGTGAAACAGGGCCTCACTCTGCGTCCAAGGTCCAAGGCTAGAGTGTAGTGGCATCCGCCTAGCTCACCGCAACTTCCAACTCTGGCTCAGGGGATCCTCCTGCCTCACCCTCCTGAGAAGCTGGAATTGGCACCTGCCACCACACCCAGCCAGCTACAAACTTATGTTTTAAAGGTTCTTGTCCTCTGGGAAATTTTTTTCCCTTCTCTTGGTGCTAATGCAAAAACTGAAACATTTATTTTGCACTAATTATATGTCAAGCTGCAGGGTTGGCTGCAAAGATGAAGATATGGCTTCAAGCTTACATAAAATGCTTATGATTGTTATTTTCCCCTATTTATTAGTTCAATATTTTACTATTTAAAATCTTTTAACTATTTAATGTTTTAGGTATCACAAATGGTTGCTGCAATCGCATTGAATAAGTAAAGCGAAATACTAAATTTTCAATGGTTTTATTATTTATATGAAAGATGGGAAGTAGAAAAAAATTATAAGTGTTCTAAAAAGTTGACTGGCTTGGTGACATGGTGATGGTATGCATTAACAGTGGTCAATTATAAGTCTATGTAATATTTAAATTCAATAGCATGACATACTTTCCTAATATGAACACCCATAAGTACCCCTCGTTATTGGTTATTTACCATGAAAATAAATTTAAAGTTTCCACGTTTAGTCAATTGACTAACCACAGTCAAATTAAAATAGAATCAAATATGTTCACATATACATATGCATATAATCAGATGGGATCATTCTGGATGGTCGTTACTTATCAAAAACTAAGACTTGTGATTGGGCAATTGTACCTCTACTTATCTAAACCATAGACATACTGCCAGCAATACTAATATGTAATTGTACA
>CAUYQV010195567.1:0-10824 GCA_963574575.1 Galagoides demidoff
TAGCTGGGACCACAGGCGCCCGCCACAACGCCCGGCCATTTTTTGGTTGCAGCCATCATTGTTGTTTGGCGGGCCCGGGCTGGGGATTCGAGCCCGCCACCTTAGGTGTATGTGGCTGGCGCCTTAGCCAATTGAGCCACAGGCGCCGAGCCTGGTTATCATTTTATTTCACTTTTGGTAAAGCATAGAATGAGACAAACATTTTATTTTATTATTTTTTAATTAAATCATAGCTGTGTACCTTAATGCAATCATGGGGTACAATGTGCTGGTTTTATATACAACTTGAAATATTTTCATCAAACTGGTTAACATAGCCTTCATGGCATTTTATTAGTTATTGTGTTAAGACTTTTATATTCTATATTTAGTAAGTTTCACATGTACCCTTGTAAAATGCACCGCAGGTGTGGTCCCACCAATCACCCTCTCTCTACCCATCCTCCACCCTCCCCTCCCCTCTCTTTCCCCTTTCTCCATATTCTTGGACTATAATTGGGTTATCATTTTCATATGAAAGCTATAAATTAGCTTCATAGTAGGGCTGAGTACATCGGATACTTTTTTTCCATTCTTGAGATACTTTGCTAAGAAGAGTATGTTCCAGCTCCATCCATGTAAACAGGAAAGAGGTAAAGTCTCCATCTTTCTTTAGGGCTGCTTAATATTCCATGGTGTGCATAGAGAAACATTTTAAATTTTCTCCTGAGTGCTGGAGAGCCTGCTAGTGCTTGCTTGGTGGGGGTTGGATGCTGGGGTTAAGGAAGAGGAATTAATGAAGCTAATTAATTGATCTTCTGGTGCTAAGGAATTCTGGAAATTCCGACTTTTGCATGGAAGTGAGGAGAACTGGCATGATTGTCTCCTAGAGAGCCTGTTGTAGGAAAGAGCAGTCCTTATAGGTAGAAAGTCTGGATATGGCCACATAAGAGAGAGGAAGTTTCCCATACTAGAAGTCTGCTTTCTTTTCTCTGGACCTTTAACTGTTGCTTCCTCTGTAGGTCTCCTCTGAGTACAACAAAGTCTGGGGCAGGATTTTACATGGAGGCCCTCACACTATATGTGTAAATATTTAAAAGGTATAAACCAAGGTGAAAATCTGTTAAATAAGACATATTCTGTCCTCACCTTCAAATGAACGGCAGGCTTGTTACAATGTTAGAATTCTGGAACTCCTGGGAATCCCCTGCCTCCAGGGACCTGACGCTCTGCTTTCTTGTCTGAGCTCCCTCCTGCACTCCAAGAAGCCTCATATAACAGCTCTCTCCACATAGCCCACATGTCAATGCTTTTTGGCCACTCTGGCCTCAGAAGGATGGGCCTCAGGAAGAGCTCAGGCTCTGAAATCAATTTTGGGGCTCCTTGGACAGAGCAATCTGAGGTCCTGTGTATGTGGAGTGTGGCCCAGAAGAGGAAAGTTTGGGATCTAGGGATAGGGCCACTGGCCTGGAGCTTCCTTCATCTAGGGAAGGGGGCAGTAGGTAGAAAATGGCCAGAGTGGACACCTTTAGAGTGTGGGTCCTGAACAGGGTCCTCTTGCTTGAGTCTGAAAGCAGCACTCTCACTAGGGTTCTCAGAGAATGGAGCCTCAATTTTCGGCAGAATTCAGGACTCCCATGTTTGGTTTTCTCTGCACTGTGAGTTCATCGTCTATTTATACTGTGATTTTATGCTTTGTCCTTGTGGTTACTGGCACAGGTTAGCAAGACATCAGAAGAACCTCCCAAGTTTGCCTGTTTTTCCCTCCCACCTCCAGTGAGACCCATGACACCTCAGAGGCAGAGCTGAATCCCAGTCAGGATCCATCACACTCGCTTCACTGAGATGGATTTTACAAATCCCAACCCAGGCCACATGTGGTGGGGCATGCTTGCAATCCTAGCACTTTGGCAGGCTGAGGAAGGTGGATTGCTGGAGCTGAGGAGTTCAAGACCAGTCTGAGCTAGAGTGAGACCCTGTCTCTACTAAAAATAGAAAAAGTAGCCAGGCATTGTAGTGAGCACCTGTAGTCCAGCTACTCTGGAGGCTGAGGCAAGAGGATCACCTGAGCCCAATAGATTGAGGTTGCTGTGAGCTGTGATGATGCCATGCTGCTCTACCCAAGGCAACTGAGAAGTGAGTAAGACTCTGTTTCAAAAAAGAAAAAGAAATCCTAACCTACTACCTACCCTCATTTGATCCAGCATGTCCTCTTTGGAAAACATCGTGTGTTTGTATGTGTTTGATGTCACACGCAGACATGTGCCTGTTAACTTAAACACTGAGTAGGTATTACTAAATCTTGATGTTCTCTTGTGTCTTTTTATTTTTGGTCTCAATCAGGTGTTCAGTATACTTTCCCACTGTCTAAAGTTTATAAAGATAAGAACTCAATAAATTTAACTGACAGAGCCTATAAAATGCTAAGAAGGATCCATATCCTACATGTAAATTGACTTTTCTTTAAAATTTTTAATCATGAAAATTTAAGTACACTAAGAACTTGAAGGCTATATTATATAAATTATGATGCATCATTTGTTTACTGGGTGGATGACAGCCTTTAAACACTTCAGTAAATTTGTCAGCTTTTATGGTAGAATTTTTCACTGTATTTAGTATCAAATAACAAATTATGACTTAAGCTAGGTGAAAAGAAAATATTTATCTGGTCACATTTCTGAAACCATGAAGCCATTATAGTGTTGCCAGCAGCAGCTGGACCCAGGGGTGCAACATCCTCAAAAAACGTGCCTCTGAGTTCTTGATATTGTTTTTCTTCATGTCGGCTTCATGCTTGTGCCAGTTCTCCCTTGTGGTGACAAAGGTGGCATCATGCCTTCTGGAAAAACAGCTTGTCTTTTTCAGCAGTTGTAATAAAAGGACTACAGCCAATTCTCTTTGGAATATTTTTGGATCATGGGCCCATCCCTGAATCAGTAATTGTGTCTGGGAGAATAGGATATGCTGATTGGATAAGTTGAATCACATGCTCACCTTTAGAGCCAGGAGATTGGGTGGTGGGCATGGGGTCAACTCATCTAATCATGTGGTCAGAGAGTTGGGAAAGGAACACCTCTCTGAGGGACGACCAGGTGCTGACTTAGGAAGGGGGCCTGGATGTTGGCCAGGCCAAAACAATAGATGTTACCTACAAGATCGCAAAACCTAATGAGCTTTAGAGCCCGCTTTTTAAAAGTGGTGACAATAAAATACGCTTTATCTTCCTTCACAGGATCAAATTCAATCCCTTTATAAATTTAAAAATTATAAAGAAATTTTATAAAAGGCAAGGTAATATTAAACGTCATCTTTTGCGGGTCATTTGGCTAAGGGGCTACATAGGAAGACAACTACTGATGTGCAAATTACACCCAATGTTAGTTATCTTACCATATATTGATCTCAATATAATTTTTAAGGAGGTTGGATATTATTTCTTTGAGCTTTGCCATCTGATATGAGACTCTGATCATATACTGGAAACTGGTCATATACCCAAACTGGAAAAATTTCTATAACTTCATGGAAGATGGGATGCCTTCCATGGTTACCTGTCTTGATCAGTCAGGGCTCTCCAGAGAAACAGAACCAGTAAGACACATGTGGAAATTTATTTTGAGAATCTGGCCCACGCAATGATAGAGGCCGAGAGGCCCCATGATCTGCCAGCACCCAGTAAAGCCAGTGGTGTAATTTAGTCAGAATCACTGAGAACCAGAGAAACTAATGTGGTAAATTGCAATCCCCCCTGAAAAGAGGAAAATTTGTTCTTCCACTTTTTGTTCTGTTCGGGCCCTCAGTGGATTGGATAATGTCAAGAAGTTTACTTTCTGGAATCCACTGATTCAACTACTAATCTCATCCACAAATACCCTCACAGATACACCCCAAATAATATTTAATCTGGGCTCCCCATGGCTAGTCAAGTTGACACATAAAATTAACCATCATATCTTTCCCTGTCATACCAGTTTGATCAGCCAGCCAAGAAATGATATATTTTGAGAGTTTTCAGACTTGTAAGGTCGCTAGAGGGTTAATGGCAAAGCAAGTTACCTTAGCTCTTGCTTAACTCCCTTTAATGAGAGTTTAAGTTTTCAGCAGCTAATCTGCAAAGTGGCTAATTTGCTGGGGTGTAATGAAAGTAGACACTTACTTTGAGAATTGCTCTTATACAATTCTACTTACTTTTTAATGGTGGCTCTTTTGTTGACAAGGAGTGCCATATTTTGGGGCAACATGGGGAATTTAATTATTAAGTTAAACAATAAACTCCTTAAATTACCTTCATTTCCAAGGGATGCAACAATTCTATTAGTTGAGTCCCAAATAAGTAAACAAAACCTTGAAACAATTGGAAAACCTTTATAAAAAGGCCAATGATCAGAAAAGACTTAGTATCCTGGGGCCTAAGCGATATAATTAACAGTTGCATTTTAAAATAAGTTGTTTTATTAAGCAGAAGAAAGCACCAAGGTGATTGCCATATTCCTAGGAGCTTTCAGACCCTGAGTGCATTAGTAGGATTTGCATAATTATTATACTTTCTTATGTTTTGTAAAACATAGAAAATATATCCGATCATTTATCTTTCTGGTATATAAGAAATATTTGGAAAGAGTAAATGCTCTTGTTTAAATATATGTATGTCATAACCTGTATTGAAAAGGAGATACACACTCCCAGTGTTATGGGAGACAATGAAATATGATTGTTAACAGGTATCATTTTTTTTAAGTTATTTTTTACATTTTTAGAAATAGGGTCTCACTCTGTTGCTCAGAATGGTCTCAAACTCATGACCTTAAGTCATCCTTTTGCCGTGGTCTTCCAAAGTGCTGGGATTATAATGGCTATCATTATTTAGGATTTATAAATGCTTGATACTCCTCTAAATAAGTTAAACATATCATCTCCTTACAGTCCTTGAAAGGTGGATACTTATAAACTATATTGTGTACCTCAAAAATCACATGTTGCAGTCCTAATGCCCAATCCCTTAGAATGTGATCTCATTTGGAAATTGGAAGATGTAATTACTTAAGAGGAGGTAATACTAAAGTAGTGTGGGTCTCCAATCCAGTATCACCGTTGTCCTTATACAAGGGGAAATTTGGAGATAGACAGTCTCATGGAGAGAACTCCACGTGAAGATGAGGGCAGAGACCTATGAGACAAGGAAGGCCAACCTTTGCTAGCAAACCATCAGAATCTAGGAAAGAGGCCCAGAACAGATTCTCTCTCACCGTCACCCGAAGGAACCAACCCTGGCCAATGCCTTGACCTCAGACTTGTAGCCTCCAGAATTGTGAAATAATGAGTTTCTGTTGTTTAAGCTAACCACCAGGTTGTGGTACTGTGTTACGGCAGCCCTAGCAAACTAAAGTGATCCCCATTTAGTAGATGTTTCTGAGGCTCTGAGAAATAAACCCGTCCAAAGTGAAACACTCAGGAGGGAGCAGGACTGGAGCTGGACTCAGTTCTCTCCAAACACTGTGTTTCTAACCCCCTCCATCATTTTCTAAAAATTAGTCCCAGGACCACTTGTATAAGAATCACCTGGGATGCTTATTAAAAGTGCAAATTTAGGAACTCGTTTCAGGTCCACTAAATCTAAAAGTGAAGAAAATGTGGCAGGAAACGGAACTCCAAGTGAACACCTTAGATACTTACTTGTCACTGAATTTGAGCCCCTACAGCTCCTCTATGATCTGTTGTAGTGATTCAAGCACTAAATGGGGGAATATTAATGTATCATCAATTCAGTTAGATGTTGGTCCAATTTTTATCTGAACTTCAAACTGTTTTCCCCCCTTAAAGTGAGGATAATAAAATGTACCCTACCTTTCTTCCAGAATCAAATTCTTTGAAAGTGAAAGTTAAAAATTGTAAAGGCTTTCAGAAAGGCCAGGTAATGTTACGAGATACTTTCATTCACCAGCCATTTGACGGAGGGACCGTGGAGGAAGTTAACATTTCAATGCAGAGGCTGCCCATTTCCTATGAAAGAGGAAGTGCTCAGCTATCAGTTGTTTTATTCTGGAAAGATTTGGCTTTTTAAAAATTTGTATTTTCAGTTTTTGTAGAGTTTTCATTATGTTGCTCTAAGTGGTTTCAAACTTCAGATCTCAAGCTGTGCCTCTGCCTCAGCCTCCCAAAGTGCTGGGATCACAGGTATGAGCCATCACTGTGGCCTGGACTTGCTTTGCTTTGACCACAACCAATGCTTTGCCGAACTGTGTGATGGGGATTCCCAGCATCCACTTCTCTGTTGAGTCTTCTTCTTCTCTTGCATGATCATGCTTTGTACAACTATGCAAGCTTTGCTCAATTTTTTTAAGTGTAATGTGAACCTGGAAAATCAGAGGGTAATTTTCTTGACTATGTCAGTGTTACTTACTCCTTCAGTTGTAGAATAATTAACAGTGATGTGTATGTATTATACAGAATGTGCCAAAAATGTTTACACATTTTAAGAAAGAAAAAACCTGCATTAATTTTGTAATACTCAAGTCACATTTGACTTCTGTAATTACTAGAGGAGCTCAGTGTGGCTTGTATTCATCTTCTGTGATCAGTATATATTGAGTACAGCAATTTTAGTGCAGTTTTCTCCTTTCTTAAAAGGTGTATACATTTTTTTTAGCACACTCTGTATGTGTGTATATATATTACTATTAATTATTATTATATATGTATATAAATATTCCCTCTGTCCCACAGGAAATGAGTGTACTTTCTTTTTGAGTATACAGGAATTAGGATAAGCCAACACATTGCACCTTGACTCAACCATGTGGGTCTGCCAGGTTGGTGCAGACATTGCTGACTGTGAAATACTGTTACATGATCATTTTTTCCCTGGTTATAAAATTCAGGATTATTCTTTATCAAGATTCCCGGAGGCACGTAGGATGGCTGTATAAATTAGTAACTCTTCTCAACAAAGCACCCAAAATGTAGTGGCTTAAATGCAATAGTTTGTTAGTTCTCACATTTCCAATGGTTGACTGGGGGGCAGGGGGTGGGGGATGGTCCTCCACTGGTTTTGCTTGGGTTTATTCAGGCAATGGAATCAGCCAAGATCCCCTGGGCTTGGAGGAGTACCTTGGTCCTCCTTCACGGTCTTTCATCCTCCCCTAGGCTAGACCAGCCATCTTGCATGGCAATTTCAGGACAGTTTTCAAAAAAAGCAAGTGTGGAAGCTACAGTCTCTTGAGGCTAAGGAACTAGGACTTACATAACATCCCTTCCAGCACGTTCTACTGGTCAACGCAAGTTACAAAGCTGGCTCAGCATTAGAGAGGTTGAAAATGGACTCTGTCTAGTTCTGGATGGGATAATCAGCAGGGTCACAGTGCTCAGACCCAGTATGAGATGGACAGAATTTCTGGCCCTTAATCTACCACAAGGACAATCTGACAGGTTGCATTTTCCTTTAGGTAATTTGGGTGTTTTAATACCAAAGACCACTGCTAGGACTGGGTGAAAGGTTAACTTGGAGCAAATAAACACAGAAAAAGTTCAAATCCCAATAGAATCTACTTTCAGCAATAGCTAGTTAAGCTCCTTCATAGATGAAATAAAAGAGAACTCACAAATTATTGTGTCTGAGGGATACGTTGCATTGAGCTTGTATATTGTCTTTCAACAAAGGTGAAAAGTGTACTCTCTTACATAGACTCATGGACTAGCAGCATCAGCACCACCTTAGAGATTGTTAGAAATGCAAATTTTCAGGCTCCATCCAGGACCTACTGAATTGGAATCTCTGGGGTGGGGCTTAGGCATCTGATTGTCATGCTCACTAATATTGATGAGAACTGCTACAGGGTTAGGCCCCCTTCTACACAAAAGCACAAGATTAGAGATATTTTTTCTCAAGTTCTCTCCTTTCTTCATATATTTAGAGGTAATCTAAAGATCAGTAAGGTTGAAGTCACTTAATAAAATGCAGTCAGTTTCTTAAGAAGTTTGAGTTCAATTTATTAGTAACTATTATTAATATTGTTGTATTTCTACTATGTATATTTAAAAATCAATAATCAGGAATGCTATATTGTTTTTCCTGATTTGGGATAGGGGACATCCCATAGGATTATTCCAAGAGGACAGCATAGAAGGTCAGGTGTATTGAGTTTTGTAAACAAATGTGTAGCTTATCTTCTTCAAAGGCAAAATAAGTATGACCCGACAGAGCCCAACCAAATAGCATTATGCCTTTGAAAGGAACTTTATGGCAGACAGCTGTTTGTATTCATTTTCTAAAGGAGGGGATTTAGGGTTACTTGCAAAATTAAACAAGGCATTACCATCCAGAATCTGTGTGTGTGTTTTAAGTAATAAAGAATTCACTTATTAAAGTGGGAGAAATTCACACATTGGCAATGATGTTTCTAGAAAAATCATTTCATGAGAGATAATTATAAAAAGCATTAATAGTAATGCAAGTTTTATCAGAAAATTCTTCAAAGGATTTCTTAAAATCAAAAGATAAGTATCCCCATTTTAAATGAGGCAGTTTTCTCAGATTTATCCTTAGTTTCCCAGAAATCATTGCAAGTTTCTCTGATGTTCCTTGTAAAATTAATTTCAGCCCCAAACCTAGCATGATCTTGCAATTTTTTCACTGATGCTCCAAAAATTTATAGGCTACCTCTAATCAAAGTTGGAATTGTTGAGAATTCTACCTGGTAGTTTCCTTTGAGCAAACTGCTATGTAGTGAAGTTTAATAATAATTTTTGATTGTGGCATAGCAGAATGCTGAGATGTTAGATTGTATTAAGATACTGTAGTTCCTTCTATTAACAGATGGAGTGCATGTCCCATTCCCCAGATTTTGGGCAGGCTTTGCTACTTGCTTTGACTATAAAAGGTGGCAGAAGGACACTGTGGGAGTTCTGATGCTTAAGCTTCAAGAGCACTTTCAGCTTCCTCACTCACTTGGAAAACTGTTTTGACACAACTAGGTAGAAAAGCAGCTCTACTCCCCTGGGGCATAAGATTTGACAGAGAGGAGAAGTAAGGTGGTGCTTACAGAAAAGAGCCATACTGATTGCCAGCCACTCGTGTGGGGTTATCTTGGATCTTCCAGTCCAGCCAGGTTTCCACCTGATTGTAGAGCATGAATGAACCAGAAAATAGTACATTATCACTGCCTTAAGCCTTATGATTCTGGGATGGCTTGTTATGCAGCAATAGGTAACTAATATCTAATCTTTTAAAAAATATGGTAAAAACCACATATCATAAGATTTACCACCTTAACCATTTTTACGCATACAATTCAGTAGTCATAAGGATGTTTACACTGTTGGGAAACAGATCTCCAGAACATTGTCATTCCGCAGAACTAGAACTCTATACTCATTAAACAAAAACTTTCTCTGGCTTCTTTCCCCCAGCTTCTGGTCACCCCATTTTACTTTGTACATCTATGAATTTGAGTGCTTTAGATACCGCATAGAAGGGGGATTGTACAGTATTTGCACTTTCATGAGTAGCTCATTTTCACTTAGCATAATGTCTGTGTTGTAGCATGTGACAACATGCTTGCTTCCTTTCTTTTAAAGCGTAATAGTCCAAGAATAAAGATGTAAAAACAGGGTAAGGGTAAAAGAAACATTTTGGTTTTTTGTGGCTCAAAAGCTCATCTTTTCTTTCAAAAGAAAACCGGAATTACCTTCTTTGTCATAGTAAACCTCATTAGAGGCAAATTGGATTATTTTCTTTCCTGATCATTACCTCTCTCTATTATGAAATCAGTATGTTCTATTTTACTTAATTTATTAAACATCTAAAATGTTAGAAAGTTGGAATTGGGAGAGAGGCTAGTGATCTATCTCAGAAGCCTAGTTTTGTACATGAGACAGTGGAAATCCCAGAGGTTAGCAGAATTAACTGCACCCAGGGTTGAGGGCTATAGCTCATCTTTGTGCTGTGATTGTAACTGCATTCAACTGGGAACTCAGCAGGGACATCAGAGTCCAAGAGGGTCTCTCCTCCTCCAGGGTCCTGTTTCATGTAGTATCTCATTATACAACAGACCAGCCCAAGCTCCTTCATAGCATGGTGGCTGGCTCCTGAAGGAGAACCCCAATGTCTAAGCACTTATTAAACTCTACCCCATAATTGTGATAATTTCCCTCTGGCCAAAGCAAGTGATGTGACCAAGGTTTAAGGTGAGTGGAAGGGACTAAGAGCATTAGGGTGTGAGCACCTAGACACGTTTCCTTGGGCGACACCACTGTCGCAGTGCATGGCACCTGCTGTGTTTCTTGTTTCCCCAAAGGACTTGTGACTTTTTAATGTGCTCTGTTCTCTACTCCTTCATTTTGTCTGGTGTCTGTTACCCGACTCTGTTCATTAGAATACAAATTTCAAGAAGACACAGAACTCTGTTTTGTTTAATTCTTTTTCTTTTTTAAATTTTTTATTAAATGATGGCTGTGTACATTAATCATACCCATGCAATCATGGGGTATGATGGGCTGCTTTTACATACCATTTGAAATATTTTCATCAAACTGGTTTCCATAGCCTTTACTGCATTTTCTTCATTATTGTGTTAAGACATTTATATTCTCTACACCTAGTAAATTTACACCTTGTAAAATGCACCATAGGTGTGGTCCCACCAATTACCCTCCCTCCATCCATCCTCTCCCCTCCTCTCTTTTTCCCCTTTCCCCATATTCTTGGGCTATAACTGGGTATAGCTTTTATATGAAAGCTATAAATTAGCTTCATAGTAGGGCTGAGTACATTGGATACTTTTTCTTCCATTCTTGAGATACTTTGCTAAGAAGAATATGTTCCAGCTCCATCCATGTAAACATGAA
>CAUYQV010195569.1:0-18900 GCA_963574575.1 Galagoides demidoff
GTGGTTGTCTTTCCCCCTAAACTGAAGTTTATGTTGAAAGCTCGCTCCAGTCAGCTCTCGTCCCCTATTCCTCCAAATTCTTATTGAATGTGAAAATTTTAGTTAGGGAATATAGCCAACCTGGGGATTTAGCAAAGTACAAAATACATTGAAACCAGGAAGACAAATAGACTAAAATGCTACCTGACATACAAGCACACCAATGCCCAGACACTCAGCCACAAGTAAACAAACAGACAAAGAAGTAAACAAAGCAATAGACAAACCAGTCAACTAATAGATCCAAAATGAAAGAAGGAAGAAAGAAAAAGAAAGAAAAAAAATAGTAATAATAAAAGATAACCACAGAAATGTTGGTCATAAAATGATAGAGCAAACAAATAGGAAAGCAAACAATCAAAGAACAGAGAAAATCAAAATATATATATAAGGAAAATAAAAAGTAAAAAATTAAAAATTAAAAAAAATGAAAAGGAGGCCACTGCTAAGACAATTACTTTTTTTTTTTGAGTATATACAAACAAGTCCCTTTTTCAATGCAGTGCGGTTCTAGTTAAAAAGTATATATATACTTATGCTGCAGTATACTTTCTAGACAACAGGTGGCGCTGTAAGTGGTCCCTGCACTAATACCAAAAATAGAAAGGAAAAAAATATATATATATATATACATATATATATATCTCAAAGGAGAATCTTTTCTGGCAGGATGCCCAGATTCTCCCTACAACAGTTCCCGCAAAGTGTTGGGCATCTTAGATTAACTTCAGATGCCGGATGGCTGGCTGCAGATCAGATTTTGAGTTCTCTGCACTTCTGGAGAAGGTGTTATAGAGACGCCATTTTGGAGGTTTTACATTACATCTGGTTCCTAGCTGGCCACCCACTCTTATCTGTCCTCCAAACTTGGGACACAAGTTCACACTTCACCAGACTTTCACTCAACTCCTAATTTCCCCTCGAACAGAAAACCATTGTGGTCTGAGGGAAAAGAGCTGGGGCGCCCCTTGCACAGTCTGTGTTCAGTTTTTTCCAGTGGGGGAGGGGCCGCTGCCACCACCACTGCCTGCCTCGGCGGGACATTCAAAAGATTTTTCAGTGTTTTTAAGAGGGGAACTGATTCACCCTGCTAGTCACCGTGTCAGTGCAGCTCCACACAGCCTTCCAAAATTACAGGATGGATCGGTTTCTAAGCAGAGTCCCTTCCCCTCAAGTTTCTGTCCAAATGCCTGGATCCCTGACACCCCAAACCGGGTCCAAACGTCTCCTATTTCTGGCTGCTAAATTCCACTTGGGAGTCCACGCCTCACCACACTCTCTGTGAGACACACAAACTCCCCACCAATTGGGTACAGGAGCCTTTCATGGGGGAGGGATTGGTTTCTGTCTCTCAGGACGCAAGCCACAGGTCGCAGATGGAGCCATTTCAGCTGCTGCCCTGAGTTTTTTCTGGCTGACACTGTAGTTCTGGGCTACACTTCCAATCCAGCAATTCACCTCTTTGCTGCTCGTCCTGCGCTGCTCATCTGTGCAAGGACTTCACGTGGAAGAGATCCAATAAGCCCACTCTCACCTGAAACCACCAGGAGAGTTGACTCAGGGATGCATCTCCTTTGCCATCTTGCTCCACCTCCGCATTTAATTTGTAAAACATGTTTTGACTGCAAAACATTTGAATACATTGTGTAATCCATAATTATAGCTAATCAATAAAAGCCTTACTTCACATAGTTATAACATTTTTGATAAAGAATCCTTAACTCTGTCTTCCCATATTTTGAAAATTTGCATATCATCATTAACTATAATCATCATGCTGTACAATGAATCTCAAATTTATTCTTTATAATAGAAATTATATATTCTTTGAAAAACAACATGCTACAATTTTCTAAAATTCTTTCTGGTGGCACCATTGTTATCTCTACTTCAATAAGAGAAAATTGTTTGGTTCCACATATGAATCAGATTAGGAGGTATATGTCTTTTTTCAATTAACATGTTCTCCAAGTTCTCTAATGTTATTAAAAAGATAGGACTTTTATTTCTTGTGGACAAATAGTATTTAGTTTTGTACACAAATCTCAATTTTTATTCATTTTCAGTTACTGACATGCAGGCTAATATTGTATCTTGGCTATTGTGAATAGTGACACAATAATCATGGAAGTCAAGATGCCTTTTAAACAATACTAATTCCAACTTGTGGGGATGTCCATTCAATATTGGTTTTGCTGCATCATATGGTGGTTCTATTTTTAATTCTGAAGGAAATATTTGTACTATTTTTCATAATCTACTGGTTTACATTCACATGAACTGTGTGAAAAAAATCCCTTCATTTTCATGTTTGCCAATCCTTATTGCAGCCTATCTTTTTAAAAATAGCCGTCATTTTAACAGGATTGAGTTGAGATCTTACAGCAGATGCGATTTCCCTTTCCCCTACTGACTTGGAGCATGTTTTCATATGCACACTGTCCATATATAGATCCTCTTTTGACAAATGTCTATTTAAGTTTATTTTCCACTTTTTATTTTTAATTAATGTGGCTAAATAATAGTTTTATATCTTTTGAGTGTTCATGTGATTGTTTTATACTTCATGTATTTATCATTTGTTTGTCTTAGGAACATTCTAATTGCACTCTTTTAGTTATTTTAATGTATATCACAGCTTATTGTTGATTATAGTTACTTTGTTATGCTATCAAATGTTATTCATTCTAGTTATACTTTTTTACCCATTAACCATTCTCAAATTATCTCTTGCTATACTTCCAAGCCTCTGGTAAACATAATTCTCCTCTTTGTTTCTATAGAATCAAATTTTAATATTTAGTTTGCACTTACGATTGAGAACATGTGAGATTTCTCTCTCTATACTTAGATTATTTAACTTAACATGTTCTCCAGTTCCATTCATGTTGTTGAAAATGGCAAGATTTTTTGTGGCTACATAATATTCAAGGTGTACATGTACCACACTTTCTCTGTTGGTTAACACTTAGGTTGATTTTATACCTTGGCTATTGTGAATAATGCCATAATAAACATGAGAGTGCATGTACCCTGTTCATACAATGAATTATCCTCTGTTAGATGTATAACTAGCAGTGGGATCACTTTTTTAGTTATTTGAGGAATACTCTTCTCCATAGTGGTTGTACTATGTTACATTCCTGGCAACAATGTAGGAATGTTCCCCTTTCCCCAGATTCTCTTCAGCATTCATTATTGCCCTTATTGCTGATAAAAGGCATTCTAACTGGGGTGATATGGTATCTCATTGTAGTTTTAATTTGTATTTATCTGATAATGAATGATGTTGAGCATTTTTAGTATACCCGAAGGCCTTTTGTATATCTTCATTTGAGAAATATCTTTTGATGTGTTGCCCATTTTTAATTGAAATATTTACTGTTTTCCTACTGAGTTGTGGGAGCTCCTAAAATATCCTAGCTATTAATCCCTTATCACATGGATATTTATCAAATCTTTTCTACCAGTTTGTGGATTGCATCTTCACTTTGATGTTTCCTTTGTTGTACAGAGCTTTTTAGCTTGGTGATATCTCATTGGTCTAATTCTTCCTTAGTTGCCTGTGCTCTAAGAGTATTACTCAGGAAGCCCTTGCCCTTTGTACAAATGCTTTTAATTTTTTTTTTTTTTTTAGTAGTCACCCAGACTCAGGTCTCACCTATGAGTATTTAATTTTTCTTTTGAGACACAGTTTCACTATGTTGCCCTCAGTAGAGTGCTGTGGTGTTACAACTCACAGCAACCTCAAACTCTTGGGCCTAAGTGATTCTCTTGCCTCAGCCTCCCAAGAAGATGGGACTAAAAGCCCTACCACAACACCTGGCTTTTTTTTTGTTGTAGTTGTCATTGTTGTTTAGCAGTCCTGGCCTGGGTTCAAATCCTCCAGCCCTTGTGTATGTGGCCAGTGCCCTAACCACTTAGCTACGGGCACTGAGCAGAGTATTTAATAAATTTTGGTTTGATATTTGTATGCAAAGAGAGATAAGGGGCTAGTTTTATTCTTCTGCATATGGAGATTCAGTTTTCCCAGCATCATTTATTAAAGAGACTGACATTTCCTCATAGTAAGTTCTTGGCACCTTTCTTGAAGTTAAGTTTACTATAGATGTGTGAATTTATTTCTGGGTTCCCTATTTTTTTTTCCTTTGGTTTATGTGTCCTTTTTTGCCAGCACTATTCTCTTCTGCTTGCTACAGTCTATCATATAGTTAAAAGTCAGAGAAGGTGATTTCTCCAGTTTTATTGTTTAATCAGAATGGCTTTTGCTATTCTGGATCTTTTTTGTTTCCATATAAATTTTAATTTTTTCCATCTTTTGCTTTGAGTAGTATTGATATTTTGACAATATATTTTTTTAATTTGGGGAGCATAGAATATCTTTCCATTTTTTATGTCCTTTTCAAATCATTTTATTTTATTTTATAGTCTTCATTGTAGCAGTGTTTCACTGCTTTGCTTAAGTTTATACCTAAGTATTTTATTTCATTTGTAGCTATGGCAAATGGGATCACCTTTTTCATTTTTCTGATTATTCATAATTGCATATGTAAATGCTACTTATGCTATGATAAGTTTTCATCTCACAACTTTACAGATTCTGTTTATCAGTTCTAATCTTTATGTGTATGTGTAGAGTCTAGTCCATTTTTAATAGCTATTAGTTTTCTGTTGTGTAGATATTTGAGTTTCTTATATATTTTGACCACTAACCAATCCAATCTAAAATTGTGAATATTTTCTTTCATTCACATGTTTTTTCAGCATTCCATCGATTATACCTGGTGATGTGTAGAACCTTTTAATTTGTAGTAAAGATATTTGTGTATTTTTCTTGAATTGCCTGAGACGTTGACTATAAGTCCCAAAATTGTTGTCCAGACCAATGGCTTTGGGCTGTCTCTGGTTGCTAATTTTATTCCCTAGGCTTCTTTAACCTGTGATAAAACTGCTTTAAAGGCACTAACAGCATTTTTTCACAACTGTGAAGGAGATTATAGGATAGATGTACCAATATCCCTGACCTTGGGTGGATGGACTCTTTTTTTCAGGAAACTGGAGTCCTGGCATTTGGTGTCCTGTACAAGTTCTGAACACTATCACTGAGGTCAGATCTCTGTAGCGGCACACACTGCTTGAGGCTCTACTCTCACAGTCTGGGTGATTTCAGGCCAGTTATGTCACTTTTCTGAGCCTCAGATTCATTATCCAGTAGTGGAGGGAACAAAATTACCTATCTCTGTGGGTGATATTTTCAAACAGCATAAATGTATAGGAAGTCCTTGGCACAGTAATCATGATATATGCAGTTTTTGTTTTTGTTTTTGTTTTTAAATTGGTGAGTGGTAAGATTCAGTGGCAGTGGGAGAATAAAATCTTGGCCATTGAATACACTCTGCTCCCAGCTGGCAGCAAAGAGCACTTTCTGTTATAAAGATCTCTGAACCTTCTTGCAGGTTGGACACTTCCACCTTGGAGTGCTGGGGCCTGCTGAGGGCTAGGCTGCTGGCCCAGTTCTTCAGCTGGCTGCCTTTCTCTTCTATTTATCCACCTATAAATAGAGCACAATACTACCTCCTCGGGGTTCAATGTGAGTTAAGTGCATTTTTGAGTAGGAAATCCTTTGGGTCTGAAACACAAATCCAGGTGAATCATTAAGAAAATGTTTTAAAAATCAGAGGCAGTAATGTGCCTGTTTTAAGAGCTGTTCTGGGGGACCTGTCTGTGTTGCACTCAGTGGCTCAGCTAAGCCCAGGGGCGGGAGCAGAGGCTACCTGGGCTTGGAGCTCTTCAGAGCACAGCCTTTGCTGGGTGTGGCAGTGGCTCCTGAAGCTTCTGGTTGTTCGGAGGCTGCAGAGCTGGCCAGGAAGGGACAGCACTGGGTAGATTCTGTATCAAACAAACCACTTGGATTTTTTCTTTCTTTCATCTGCCAAAATGTCCATTCCAAACTTAAGGAATCAAGCCAGGTTTTTTTCCAGCTGGACAACACAATCCTGGAATACAGATTGATTATGAGCTATGTAGAGAACGTTGGGGGCAATGGGGATGCTCACTTGGGATCAGAGAGCTGAGTGGGGAGTAGAGGTCCTTGGCCAGAGACAAGAGGAGGCTATGAGATGTGCCACAGACACGCATGTGCATGCACACGCACTGACACCGGCATCCCTGTACTCAGGCCTGGCCCCTCCCAGCAGTAAGTGCAGCCCTACCTGCTTCATTCCCCAATAACCTTGAGCATCTTGATATCTCCTCCTTGACTCCCCTGGTGGCTCAGTCCCCTATTTTTGGATTAATTCCTGTATCTCATGTCCCTTCTGTCCTCTCTTTTCCTTCTTTTCTCACCTCTCTCCCCTCCTACTTGCCCTCTCCCTCCTCTCTCCTGGTCCTCTGCTGGGGATACTGGATGCTCTTGCCTCCTTCCACCAGTAGTTGGCAGCCTCTCAGCAGCAATGGTACCCACATTTTTCATTGGGGGATGGACCCTGGGACTTCTGAGCTTTGGGCGGAGTGTTCTAGGAACAAAATTCCCAAGAGATGAATCACCATGGAGCGGACCCTGCAGGTGTATCCTTGAGAAGACCTGTTCTCCCAGACCTCACAATTCTCAGGTATCCTCTCACTTTCCCCCCTTTTGAGACTCTAATATATTTCAATTTGGGGTCTCAATATTAGCTTGCTTTTGCAGGTGCTGATATTAGTTACTTTTTTACAACAACTTTACATCCCTTTTCTACAAAATTGAAGGCACAGAATCATTTCTGATCTGTCCTATAGTTTCTTTCTCAGTTCCTTCTGCTGTAGTGCCCTCACATGGCACTACAGGCAATAAACTTCAGAGTCACCTGGCTGAGCTTTTTTATTTTCCTGGTCTGGATCATCACTTAAATTTCAGGGCCTGTGACTCCTCTGGGGTTCTCTACCCAGGCCTCAATTGTACCGTGGTAGTGGGCTAATATACATACACACTTTTCCCTGTGTTACATTGCTGTTTCCTTTTCCCCAAAGTCCATAGTCCAATTAAAATCCTTGAGGAGTTTCCTCAGGCTTCAGCTGTGCACTAACCAGTCAGCTCCCAATATGTGGCAGGATCAGGGTATGCTGACCATCTTAAAAGTTACCTTTGCTTCCCATGGAGCATTTAAGCTTTCTTCAGCTAGCTATGATGAATCTAGGCAAAGATTCCTTCCACCTTCACTGCCATGTGTATGGTCAGGATGATGGTGTAAAGTTTTTTCTACCTTGGTTTGAGAGGGTCCAGGTTCTGATTCTTTACCTAGACTTGATACCCTTGATCCTCATGGAGAAAGGATGTATAGACACAAAAGACTAAACAGAATATGGTTAATTACCCAAGTGGAGAGCTTCCTTGTTAGTTTTCCTAGGGCTTCTAACTGCCTGTTCAAGTCAGTCTCTTCTAGTTCTTTCAGGAGTCCCTGCTAAAGTGCAAAGCATTGATGGAGGCCTGTTTGAACACCAGTGGCAAGGCCTATAGCCAATTAAGCTTTGCTTCCTGGCAGATTTTACAGATTCCCTTTCTTATGGCCCTGTTCATGCACTCTACCCTGTCCAAGCTTTGAGGCCTATACGTCACATACAGCTTCCAGGTGATATCCAAAGCTTAAGCTATCATGTGTACTATTTCTGTTGTGAAAGCTAATCCATTGTTAAATTTAAACCCGAGTGGCAACCTAAAGTATGGTATGATTTCTCTGGGCAACACTTGTACTACTTCTTTATCCTGGTGAGGAAAGCTTCCACCTATTCCAAATACATGCAAACCATTACCAGCAAGTACTTGTTCTGCTTACACTGAGCATTTCTACCTGGAAGGCCTCGAAGGTCCTTGCTCCATATGACTGGATTTCTGGGGATACTGTCAGTCCTTGGCAGTGTTGAACTGGCTGCAGGTGACACATCATTGACTGATTGTTTTGGCCAGGGCTGCCAGGTGGCAGATGTAGGAGTACCAGCCCAGTAACTTCACCAAAGACTTCTGTCTGGCTGAGTGCTCTCATGTATGGCTCCTAGAAGCTAGGGGACTGCTACTCGCCCATCTGGCATCTTTATCCATCCTCTCTCTATTTCCTGGCTCCCCTCCACTGCCAACCATTCCTTCTCCCAAGAGTAAATAGGTGGGATGAGGGGAGCCTCTCACAATACCTGGTACAGGCTTGGATGTGTCCCTTTTGCCTCAGTATCAGCCTTAGCATTCCCTTTAGTGATGGTGGGAGCATCTCGCTGATGTCCACAACAGTGCATCACTCCACTTTCTGGGGTTTCCATACATTAGAAACTGATGTATCTCCTGCTGATACTTAACATTCTTTCTCCCAGAATTTAATAGTCCCTTCTCCTTGTATAATATCCTGTGCACTTGGAGATTCAGAAAAGCATACTTGGAGTCTTGTAGATATTCACACTTCCCTTGACTTAATTTTAAGGCTCAAGTCAAGGCAATTAACTCAGCCTTCTGAGTTGATGTTCCTTGGAGTAGAGGCTTAGCCTCTACAGTCTCTGTTAAGGTGACCACTCATACCCAGCTCTTCCACTCACCTTACGTCGTCGTCACGTAACTGCTTCCATCTACATACAAGTCCCTGCCTTCATCTGTCCGAGCTGGTCACACAAGTCAGGTCTGTTAGAATACACATTATCTATAACTTCTGTACAGTCCTGGTCAGTGTCTCTTCCACTGACTGGAAGGAACCTGGCTGGCTTCTGGCTGTTACATTCTTCTATTGTTAAGTGAGGATTGCCACACATTAAGTTTTGGTACTTAGTTAATCTTGCATTCGTTAGCCAGAAATGTCTCTTAGTCTTCATTAAAGTGACCACAGAATGGTGTACTTTCACTCTGAGTTTCTGCCTCAGAGTCAACTTATCAACTTCTTACACCAGTGTGGCAATGAGGTTAATATCACCTTTTTTAATTCCCAGACTAAATGAACAGCTATGGCTCTGGAAGCCAGGAGCATGTCTTAATGTGGTACATAGTATAGGAACACCTGCCAGCCCATTTATTACAGCAGGAATAGGTAAATATAGATACACAGCACACACCCAGCATGTCTTGAGAGCTTATGATGTGCTAAGAACTATATGTGAACATCAAACTTCATGAAATATAAAATATTATTGGCATTATTTCACAAATGGGGCCTGCAACCTCAGAGAAGTGAAGTAACTTGTGTAAGGTCGCATAGCTGGTAATCCCTAAAGCCAACTTTGAAGCCAGGACTTCAGGGCACCCTTCTTTCAAGGCATTCTATTTGAACATGTGATTTGCCTCTCAAAGGACTTCAGTGCTCTTTAGAAATGCTGACTGCCAGTACCCCATGTTTGCATTAATGTATACAGATATCAATTAATAAAAATAAATAAATAAATAAATAAATAAATAAATAAAAGAAATGCTGACTGCCCCCAAGTTATCTGGATAGTTCTTAGAAGTTAAATGTAATATTACAAATAAATCAGTTTAATATTTTAGTTCATGGTCTTGTGCTTGTTCACACTATTTTCTCTCTCTAGGAAATGCAGTTTTGCAAAATTAAGATATTTGCCTTAGAGAGTCTCCTCTGTGTTTTCTGAATCCCTTTAGAGTGAGAATTCCTGACCTCAACTCAAGTAACTCTCCTCTGACCTGAGGTGATGCAATTGACTCTATGTTTGTTTACTGAAATTGTTTCTGCATCCCTGGGGCAATCAGGGGTCCCTTCTATTGATTCAAAAGAAACCATACTCTGTAAAACAATTTAAAGAAGTTTTCTGAGCCAAATTTGAAGACCCTGACATGGAGCCATACCCAAGAAGCCTTGAGAAAGTGGATTCGCTGAATGTGGGATTACAATTTGGATTTATACATTTTAGGGAGATAGAAATTACCTGTGAGCTCATAATACATAGAAAACACACCTTGGTTTGACCCCAAAACGTGAAAATTTGAAGGCAGGAGCTTACAGGTTATAGGTGGGTTTAAAGATTCTTCAGCTGACAGTTGGCTGAAAGAGTTAGGCTTTGTCTAAAACACCAGGAGATAAAGATAAAGGATCTCTTAATCAGAGACAGAGTACTGGACCCACTCAAGTGGTCTGTTACGTACATTGAGGACTTGCAGGAAAGTCTTGCATAGCCTTAGGCCTGTTAATGAGTCACAGAGGACATCTCTAAGAAGAGGAGGGAGTATGAGGAGGCATGTCTCATCTCCTTTTTCATGGCTAGCAACTCAGTTTTAGGGATTCCCTTGGCCAAGACGAGTCAAGTCAGTCAGTCACTGAGGGTGGGGTGAACTTTAAGATTTATTTTAGTTCACACTTTCAGAGATTTTTCTCCAATACTAGGCCTATCCCCATCCTAGGCAAGGTTACAATTGTCCTGGTATGCCTAGGTATTTGGGGGCCCCTCCTACATATTGTTCTGGGAGGTCCCTGGGATCAGGTTGGGTTTTTTGCAGTCCAAAAGTCTCTAAGGAGGGACACTTAGTACACCTCAGTCAGGTACCAATTAAGATAGAGCTACCCCAAGTTTGTTGCTTTGGGGTTCAACTCAATCTGTGATGGGGCATCTGAAAGCAGGTTCCAGGTTCTGTTTTGCCTCTGACTGCTGATGGCTATCCAGAAGCTCCAGTATGACCCCTATAAGAGGAATAACAGCTGCAAGACTCTTTTGGACCATGTGAGGAGGTGGAGCAGGAGGTGCCCACTTCCCAGCTTTTGGGAAAGTCATTCTTTACTATCATCCTGAGAGCTGCCAACAGGCCCATGGATTCCATGTTCTCCAACTTGGCTCAACTTCCTGAGCATCACTTGTGTAACCAGGCCTTGTTGCCACAGTGCAAGATATGTGAGAAGCTTCCAGTTAATTAGGGAAAGGACCTCATATCCTGAATGTCCAGAAGAAGAAACCAGAAGGTTCAAGGGAGCCAGGCCAATGAGGAGCACCTCAGGGCATTTGGGGTCCATGTGGGCAACAGGTGCAGATAGTGTGGGCAGTCCCTCACACACCTGGGGACATTATTGCCATGGTGGTCCATGCCCCTAAAGTTATTGCTATTAATGGACTGGGGGCTTCTGAGAGCCCAGCTAGTTCATTCCTGGGCAAGAGGACAGCAGGACCAGTATTCCAATGTCACAGTGAGGGCGGTGTGCAGGGTGGCTGGAGCATCCTATTTTAGGAGAGGAAATGACACCTGGCATTGTGATAAATGCGTTTTAGAGGGTCAAGTTCCCCTCTCCCCATTTCTATTCCTCACCTACTCACCAACGTAGGCATCTGGCACACTGGGTTGGGAGAGTGTGTTTCAAGAACCCCTGGAATCTCTAGACAACTTTAAGTTTTATTCCCAAGGGACCGGCCATACAAGCCATACAAGTTCCCCAGACAAATCCCTTGGTGGCTGCCTGGTCCCTAGTAAGATTCCCTGGGAACTCAGCCTGCCTGAAGAAACATGAGACCGGCCCCTGAGCAGTCTGGTGCTGCCTGGATGCTTCCCCAGTCAGGCAAGGAAGTCCCCAGGTCTCCTTGTCCTCAGCCCCAGGACAATCTTGCTGTCCCAGCGCAAAGACCTTAGGCAGGAGAATCCCAAGGCACCACAAGAGGGCACCCAACTCCTGAAGTACTGGGCTCCATAGTTTAGAAAACCTGGGAGATTATTTTGTGATGGGCTGTGTGGGGTGGGGGGTTCAGCTGACCAATGTCCAGATTTATTATCACCAGAAGACTGGGAACATATATGAGGGTAAAATATGTTCTTACTCTCGGAAAAAAATTAAAAGAAGAAAGGCGTAAATTTATTTTTGTTCAGTTATGTCTTCACTGAGACAATGGGCATTTATGGAACACCTGCTTTGTGCATGGCTTAAGGGTGTGATGTGGGGGAAGGTCAAGTTGTTCCTTTTCACAGGAGGAAGGAGAAGCAAATGGGTGAAAGACCTGGGTACAGAGTCACACAGACCCATGCCTCTCCCAACCATCCAGTCCCTCTGCTCATTTTGTGCAGGTTGGAGAGGATGGTCCCAGGACACAAGGGCATCTTAGCCTGGGGCCTGGCATGGGCTCAGTAACACCCAGTGTTCTCTGGATAGCATAAGGAGGGAAGGTTAGTGCATACACTGGGGTCAGGCTGCCTGGGTTCAAATCCTTTCTTCTGTTCCCATTAGCTATGAAAGCTTGAGAAGCTACAGCATTACTTTGGTCTAAAGTGTTCTGCCTGTGAAATTGGTACTCATAATTATTATTCATGCATAGGGATAGCCATGTGGATTGAATGAAAAAATCCATCCAAAGAAGGTTCTCAACAGGGCACTTGGTACACAGTGAGCACCTACTGAACACTGGCTATTATTTTATCTGTTCTTTCATCTTCTAGGCTCTGCCAGGTTTGACACTGAGATTCCAGGGAGACAGATACCAGCTAATAAATTTTTCATTCCAAGATTCAAAAAGAGTTTTCTCTGGTTTTGTTCTGGGAGGCCTTTTCAACCTCTGGCTGATCTGGTCCCATGTTCTCAAAGACAAGAGCCATTCCTGGATTTGGTGCCAGCAGCACAGGAGTAAGTAGGGGCAGCATCCTTCTGTCTGTTGTGTCTCTGTGAGGGAGGCTGTGACAGCACCAGCTTACAGAAGGTGCACAGTTCATTTTCTGGGATGAATGGATGATTTCCCATTGCAGGGCCCAGACTGTCCTGCTCTTCTATCCTACATTCTTCCCCCATATGATCCTGCCCATCCTTAGGTTCCAGCCTCAGTCTCCCCCAAAACCATTCCCTTCCACTCACCTTCTCATTCTGATCATCTGTTTACTTGCTCAATTAGTGCACATGTATGCCAGGCGCATGACAGATCCCAATAGGGTAAGAATGGACAAATCCTTATTACTGTCTGCCAGGAGATGGCTTGTGGGGTAAACAGACAAGTATCTGGGTGACTACAATTCATTAGGCAGGGTCCCCATGACACCCATTCAGGCCTGTTATTGGGGAAGGGGTCAGTCTGAATTCTAGAGAAAGTATGAGGTGCCTGTGACACAAAGTAGGCCTTTGCAACTGGGAGCATCTTTCTCTGATCCCTCAGGGAGGCTAGCTTGGTCCAAGAGGCTGGAGAGGATGCGGAGGGTATGGAGGGGTGGAGAAAGACAGTGACCATGCTATGAAGATGGCCACCTCATCCACATGGCTCTGGGGCTACACAGGGCAGAGGACAGATGATTGGAGGAGAAAGGGAAGGGGCAGCATAGAGACCCCAAGCACTGCAGGGGCCTGGACTCAGCCTGGAGAGAGGTGGCTCTTAAGCACCCAGAGGTAGCATGAGGTGGGCAGTTCACAGTTACCTTGGGATGAGCCTAATTGATGTGTGTAGCACCTGTGGTGTGTCATGAAGGAATGTTAAATAAATATAAACAGTGGCCATTTGCTACAGTGATGACCAGATGGCATCAGCTCTATGGGTCTTCATTCTAAAATGCATTCTTCTAACATGAGCATATTGCCAAAACCCTCACGTGGTGAGCTTTCCCAGAGCATTTGTCTGGGCCTCTAGGTTGGAGGTGGGCCTGCTAATCATCAGCCCAGAAAGTGCCTTGTCAGAGGGATTCTTATGGGTCTAGTCAGCATTTAGGGTCCCAAGGTTACTTCTTAACACCCTGAGACACCTCCTCCCACCCAGCCAAGGCTGTGCCACCCTCTAGGGCCATGAAGATATTCACTTGGTCACCTCATTCCCAGCCTAGGGTTCATTTTTCCCCCCACAATAAATATATAATAGATTACTTGGCCAGAGAAACTGAACTCAGACAGAGGAATTAACTTCCCCTTTTGTTTTGTGACTCAGAACTTCTGACAAGTGATTGCCAATGGTGCATCCTCTTCTGGCAGTGCCTCTGTATTGGGAGACCCTAGACTGTGCTGATAATGTAGAAATTCAGGTCATCCCCAGGGCTTCCACCACCCTCTGTGTCCTGGGCATTCCCAAGAGGGTCTGTTCAAGTGCAAAATTTTATCTAATAATACATGCACATGAACTAGTAAATTGGTAAACACAGACTAGATGCAAGAAGAGTTTTGAGAGCTTAGCCTGGCCTCACATTAAACACAGGCATTACTTGTACAGAAAAGTGCATTGTAGGATCTATACAGAGATCAAGGTCAAATCTGCAAGCTCAGTTTCCAAACCTCCTCCTTGTTTATAATAATGTTTTAATGTGGTTTCTGTCCATTTCTAGCTCAAAAATCTGTTAATAAGCACATTAGAGGCTGATGAGATGTTCTGGTTTAAACAAACACACACACACATACACACACATCCTTGCTACCACTTAGGAGTTCTGTGACTTTAGATTTTAATTCCTGTATTCCTCTAGAATCAGATCCTGAGATAAGGATTTGGGCATAGGCAGTCTTTTGGGGGATAGGGAGAAGATCCCAGGAAGTAGAAGGGAGGCTGGGGATATGAGTCACGGAACGCAGGGATATCTCACAGCAGCTTACTCAGGCCTGCTGTGGACTCTTATAGGAACCATGTGGATCAGACCCAAGCAAGCTGGGGTCTTTCACCTGGCCCCACAGAGGCATGCATGACATTGTGACATTACCTTCCTTTCGTCATGTTTCTGTTTGGTCTTCCTCTTCCCAGACTCCTGCTCAGTTTCAGATATCTGCTCTCTTCTAGCTGGGCCAGTCCTAGATGCCCCACAGTGGGGTCCTGAATCCACAAAAAAGTGTTCTCTTTGTCTTTTGGGAGCTGATTCAGATCTTAGTCTCCATACCTGACAGGACACTGGCATCCCCACTGCCAACACAGCTCCATTGCCCCGGTCATCTTGGAAAATTTAAAATGAAAATGATGACAAATTAGAGTCAAACCAAGAAGCCACAGCAACCCTTTCCTCCATCTGGCTGAAGCCTTAGTGTCCCTAGTGCTGCTACATGTCCCTACCCCTGGAGTGCACCTCCATCCTCACACCTGCGCTCACACACATGTGCACACACACATACACACTAGCACACATCCCAATTTCAGGTTCCCCATGTTTATGGCTAAAATATTACCCGTGACCAACACAGCCCTTTTCTCCTACATTGCCATTTTATGTTAGTTGAAGGCTTATGTTAGTTTAGACTTATGTTGGGTTCTATAGCACATTATATTTTAATCAATACCAACATTCAAACATTGAGATGGACCGATAAGAAAACTCACTTCATCTCTGCACTTGGGTTCCATTAGCTGTCAATAATTCATTGTTTGGATCATTCAGACAGATTTACAAGTTTGAATATATTGCATCCATCACAGAAATTAACTTTGAGGGGAAAATGATTGGGAAAGGTCACACAACATCCCCAGGAGATAAATATTGTATTTCAGAGATAAGGCACTTTTGATATAGTTATGTGGAAGAGGCAAGTTGGCAGTATGGAAGCAGCAGTTTGATAGGGGCCCAGGTGGATGGGGACTGCTGTCAGGGCATCACTCAGTGTCCTAAAAAGCAGAGCTCTCTGCTGGCACCAAGAGTCTTGTGCAATGCACCAAACACACATGCACCACTTGGGGATGGAGATGGTGAAGTTGTGCTGTGTGTTAGGCAAAATTGGGCACTGATCATGTCAGGTGAAAGCATCTCCCTTGGTGGTATTCCGCCTGTCCTGCTCCCATGGTGAATTCTTGGGAAACAGAATTGTAGTTAAGTTTCAGGGCCTGGGATTAGCCAAGTCTTCCCTCCGGCTTATCTATTGTTCTGACAGGACCACTGTGCTGTCTTTCTCAGGAACAATTACCTTTAGGTGCCTGAGGGCTATTTGCCTTAGCAGAAGGGAGAGAGAGAGAAACAGTTTTAGTAAGAGAATAAATCTTTAGCAGTCTTCTTAAAAGGACCTCAGGGAGAGGCCCTGCAAGCAGGAGAAGGGAAAGAATCAGAGTGAGCGAGTCAGTGAGATAATGTACATACACTCCTGGACTGCTTTTTCCTGCAGCTTCTTATAGATGTAATCTTGTGGCTTCTTGCACCACAGGTATAGAGACTGCCAAGCACTAATGTTCTCATTTCCAAACCTCTGGTGTTTAGGAGAGTCGAAACCCTTCCCCATGCCCTTATCACCAATGTGTTACTTTACTGAGATCTTACCAGTGTTTCTTATTACTACAAAGTGTTTTGAGCTTAAATCTCGCTTCTCCTTCCCATACAGCTATATGGTCTACTACAATTAAGGTTCAGGTCATTCAGGTTGACCTGATGTGACCAATAACTTGTTATCAGGAAGGGAAAGAGGCCAGCAATGTGTGTGCTATCAAGCCTAGTAGGCAGCTGGCACTTTGGGGGACTCCAGGAGACTTAAGCTACCTGAGAGATGAGGACAGTCCATTTGCTAGACCCATCACCACCCATCATGGAGGAGGCCAACTTGAACCCTAGACATGAACTCCAAGGCACTTCCTGTTTTTACCCTATTACTGGCTGGGCTTGCCTCTATAGCTGGGAGAAGTCAAGAAAAGTCTGGAGTAGCATGTGACATGGTCATATGGGCATTTACAGTGGGTGGCTTTTGGCATCTAGACATAAGGACCAAGTAAACAGGGCAGGACAGGTCAGAGACGGTCCCTCTAAACATGCCTTCAGTCAAGGAAGAGAATGAGACCTTGCTGATTGAGCAGGTCACTGGGTGTCAGGCTGGACCTCACTGCCCACCTTCCCATCTTTTCCTCAACCCCACTTTCCAGAGAGACTTCTGCAACTGAAGGTGGATGGGAGGCACAGACAACACTCCAAAGCTCAGTTTCTCTATCTGACTTTGATTCTGTTGGACCCAAAAAGGGGTCCAGCCACGATAGCCGCCCCCAAGGAACAGTCACCAGACTCTGGTCGATGCAAAAGCAAGAGGCGAGTTTATTGCTGACGTGTCAGGGTCCCTCAGCCGCTCGCTGGGGAAGAAAGACCCCGAACGGGCTGTTACAGGCTGTTTTTATAGGGAAACATTAGGGGGCGGAGAGAAGGTATAGGGGAGCGGGTATGTGGGGAGTTCTGATAGGAGGATTTGAGTGGGGAGTCGTTGAGGTTTGGTGCGGGCGGGAACGCGGAAGGCAGAGGGGGGGGTGAAACCCTAGGGGCGGGAAAGTCCGGGGAATGAGGCTGCTTCTGATTGGGTGATTTTAGACAAGCTACTGGGTTCTTGGCGCCCGTGGGAACAGGGAAGGAGTAAGGAGGAAGGGGGAAGGGCGGTGGCAGCTACAGGAAAGCTCTTTAGGGTGGAAAGTCTCTACGGGGCAGTCAGTCACAAAGTGAGGGAGTTCCTTCAATTCCTGTAGCTATCAACAGGATGATGATTGGGAATCCATGGCAAATTTATGGGGGTGTAAAAAATGTGGCTTTCACTCTACAAGTCCATTTTCTGCACCACATACCAGAAAGTCATGGGCTTCCCTTTTTCCCCCAGGAGAGGGCGCCCCTGTCATCATCAACAGCATTATTTGGGAACATCTCTGTATTGCAAATATCCACTATAACTTCATTGCTATTGGAGAAGTGGTTAATAAATGAAGGTAACCCAAAATATGATTTCAAATCATTTAATGAAATTATTCATGTAGATTTAAAATAGTCTTTACAGTTGATTTAACATTTGTGACAGGCTGATAGATGATGATATAGGTTGATATTTGCATCTTTGCAATTTTATTTCAATTTAGAAACAGTACAAATATTAAATTTTGTCAATAATGGAGCCTTTGAGAATTAAGCTTGTCTTTTCTCAAAACACATTTTATTCAAATGATTTTAATATGATTTTCAGTATATTTCTGAGGACCTTTTTACAGGGAAACAACTTTAATGGGACTTAAACAGAAGATCCTTTTGAGACTTAAGGTGGCTAGTTTTTAAGGAGACGGGCTTGTTTGTGGGAGAAAAGACTTGAGTCTTTTCTACAGTTCAAGAAATTTCTGAAGATTTCAGAAATGGTTTATTGAGGATTATGAGTCCAGTTGAAGTAAACATTGGCTCATACTCAGTGTGTTGCCTGGATCACACTGGGACCAGGCCAGCTGGATCTATGCAAAAAAACAGACAACTGGCGGGTGCTTTTGGTTTCATGGGTCTTTGTATGGTTATCTTGGGATCATACACATCTATGTTGTGTCTTAGTTTAGTAGATATTATTTTAATAGCTGAGTGACTGGTGTGCAGGTGTCATAGTTGGTCCTGTTGATTTGGCCTCTGAAAGGTTCCCTGAAAGGACAGGGTCCTTGTCACTCACCTCCCTGGCCACAGTCAGCTGCACTCAACCATCTGCCATCGTAAGGGGCTGTAGCCACAGGGCCTGCTAGGTTAGTGCAGTCTACCTTGGCAAGGATGCTCATGACAGCTCCCAGGCCCAGAGCCTCAGTGGCAAAGGTGACTCAGAGGAACAGAAGTGGGTAACATGCTGACCCTTTGCACCCTATCTGGCTCTGCTATTTTGATGCTGCAGATACAGATAACTGCTCTCCTTTGTGAATCGTATGTGATTACAAAATGGAGACAACCAATGACTCTGATTCCTTTGTGAATTTATTTTCCCTGGCACCAAAAAAACCTTTTAAATTCCCTTGAAGAGCTTTGCACATAAGAAAAAGCCAAGTTGGCTCGGCGCCTGTGGCTCAATTGGCTAAGGCGCCAGCCACGTACACCTAAGGTGGTGGGTTCGAATCCCCAGCCTGGGCCTGCCAAACAACAATGATGGCTGCAACCAAAAAATGGCCAGGCGTTGTGGTGGGCGCCTGTGGTCCCAGCTACTTGGGAGGCAGAGGTAGGAGACTCGCTTGAGCCCAGGAGTTGGAGGTTGCTATGAGCTGTGATGCCATGGCACTCTACCCTATCTACCTAGGGGG
>CAUYQV010195570.1:0-23228 GCA_963574575.1 Galagoides demidoff
CGGAGCCTCAAGCTATCCCCCTGGGTAGAGTGCCATAGCAACCTCCAACTCCTGGGCTCAAGCGAGTCTCCTGCCTCCGCCTCCCAAGTAGCTGGGACCACAGGCGCCCGCCACAACGCTGGGGCATTTTTTGGTTGCAGCCATCATTGTTGTTTGGCGGGTCCGGGCTGGGGATAATGTGCTGGTTTTATATACAACCTGAAATATTTTCATCAAACTGGTTAACAAAGCCTTCACGGCACCCTCTTAGTTATTGTGTTAAGACATTTATTTCTATATTTAGTAAATTTCACATGTACCCTTGTAAGATGCACTGTAGGTGTGGTCCCACCAATTTGAAATAGTTTTAAGTGCTGTAAGAATTAACCAAAATGATACCCAGAGACAGGAAGTAAGCACAAGCTGTTGGCAGAATGGTGCTGATAGACTTCCTCAGAGGAGGATTGCACAGACCTTGAGTCTGTAAAACTTGGAATATCTGGAGAGTGCAGTAAAGTGAAGCTCAGTCAAGTGGGGTGAGCCTGTGTGAGAGAAAGACACATACACAGACATATACAGCTGACCCTTGACCAGTGTGGGGGTTGGGGACATTAGGCCTCCTTCCCCTCATGGTAGACATACCACTTTTGACTCCCTAAAAGCTTTGCTTCTAATAGCCTGCTGTTGACTGGAGCTTTGCCAATAACATAAACAGCTGATTAGTATGTATTTTGTATTTGTATTATGTACTGTATTCTTACCATTAAATGAGAGAAGAAAACATCACTAAGAAAATGATAAGGATGGGAAAATATATGTACTATTTGTTAGGTGAAAGTGGTTCATCACAGAGGTCTTCAGGTGGCCTGGTGAAGGGGAGGAGGGCAATTGACCTTGTTGTCTCAGGGCGACACAGGAGGAAAGTCTGTATCTGACTTTCCTCAGACACAGTGTAGCTCTCACAGCTCACACTGTGTCCTTCAAGGGCTGGCTGTTCAGTTGTCCCTTGTATCAAAGGGGGGATTGTTCCAGGGCCTCGGCAAATACCCAGGTGTACAGCTGCTCAAGTCCCTGGCTGTGGCCCTGTCCCAGGGTCTATAGCTGTGGAGGCCCAGCCGTACCAACTAAAGGGTGCATAGCATGGTCATGAGCCTGAAGCCCTTTTCAACTTGTGGGGTTAGGAAAAGGTACGGAGGCTCAGAAGCTTAGGCTCACATTCTCAGTGTCTCCTTTTCTAGCTGAAAATATTTTGTAGGTGCTCATTTTCTTAGTACTTCAAATTCCTTGACAGAATATTGGAATTTTTTTAAAGTATCTATTTAGTAGAGTCATTGTGAAGAATAAAGGAGTGAGTACACGCAATGCTGTTAGGACAGGGTCTAGCACATATTACTTGCTCAATAAAGAAAGCTAATTCGGCTCAGCGTCTGTGGCTCAAGCGGCTAGGATACCAGCCACATACACTGGAGCTGGTGGGTTGGAATCTAGCCCAGGCCTGCCAAACAACAATGACAACTGCAACCAAAAAATAGCCAGGCATTCTGGTGGGTGCCTGTAGTCCCAGCTGCTTGTGAGGCTGAGGCAAGAGAATTTCTTAAACCCAAGAGCTGTGATGCCATGGCACACTATCCAGGGCGACAGAGTGAAACTCCTGTCTTTAAAAAAAAAAAAGAAAGAAATAGTATGCCAAATTTCTGTTATTTTTTTCTGGGAAAATGGAAAAGGAAGTAGGATATTTGGTCTGGATTTTTAAAAAGACATAAGCTGAATAATAAAATGCCAATTTTGAAAATTGATGCATGAATCAGTGGAAGTTTGCAGGAATCGATACCAAAATATTCACAGTGGTCATCTTAGGGTGGTTCAGAGTATGGGTATTTTATATTTTTTCTTTTAGTTTATCTGTATTTTCTAAAACTTCTGTAGATGAATGTGTATTTTTTTTTTCTTTTTTGAGACAGAGTCTTCTTATGTCGCCCTCTGTAGAGTGCGGTGGCATCACAGTTCACAGTAACCTCAAACTCTTGGGCTTAAGCAATTCTCTTGCATCAGCCTCCCACGTAGCTGGGACTACAGGCACCTGCCACAATGCCGGTCTGTTTTTTGTAGTTGCAGTTGTTTTAGCTGGCCTGGTTTAGGTTTGAACCTGCTACCTTCTGTGTATGTGGCTGCACCGTAACCACTGTGCTACAAGCGCCAAATGTGTATTTTTTGTAACTATAATTTTTAAATGTTATTTCTAAAAGTGAACATTCAGTAGCAGAGTATCTAATAAAGGCAAAAGAGAAAGAAACTGTTTTTTGTTTGTTTGCTCTTTTTTTGAGACCATCTCAGTCACCCTGGGTAGAGTGCTATGGCATCACAGCTCACAGCAACCTCAAACTCTTGGGCTCAAGTGATCCTACTGCCTCAGCTTCCCAGATAGCTGAGACTACAGGAAAGGGTCACTATGGCTGCCTAATTTTTCTGTTTTTATTAGAGAGTCTCCCTTTTGCTCAGGCTGGTGTGAACTCCTGAGCTCAAGGAATCCTCCCTCCTCAGCTTCCTAGAGTGCTGGGATAACACACATGAGCCAAGAAAGAAACTTTTAAACTTTATTTATATCAAGGATTCTGTTGACTGTCTTAATCATGAGCTGGTCTTTTAGGTCTAGTTGACTTAATCATGAATCTTTACTTAATTCTGATCCTTGTCAATTCTTTACTGAAAGTAAAACATTAAGTTTTTATCATAAATTCTTATTAATTGACATGATTATGTTACTATTTTGAGTGCCTAAAAAGAGACATTGTATTATGCCTTGTAAAAAGTGTCTAATTTTATATTAATTCTGAAAATTCTCTCTGCAGGTTGGAGTTATAGATTTTTCAATGTATCTCAAGGATGGAAACAGCAGTAAGGGGAGTGAAGGGTATGTACAAAGAAAATTACGTTTCTTTTTTTCTCTGATGTAGTATTATTTGTCTTTGAAAGTTCATAAAAGAGCTGCCTTAGGGTAGCACCTGTGGCTCAAAGGGGTATGGTGCCAGCCCCATATGCCAGAGGTGACAGGTTCAAATCCAGCCCTGGCCAAAAACTGCAAAAAAAATTAAAAAAGAGCTGCCTTAACAGACTTGCTGAAAGAATTACTGATGGTACAGGTTTAATAAAGCCTTGCGAAATACATCTGTTTTGCCTGCTGCTAAATCCTAAAAACGTTTTTAGTTGAGTGACTTCCCTGCTGTGTGGTTGAAGAGCAAACAAAATAAAAGTTTATAAAAGGAATCCAATTGTCCATCTCTGTAGTGGGATTTTAAACATGGTTGCTTTGACCAGAGGGATTGCATTTTCTTTTTGTTTGTTTCTCTCTTTTTTTTGGGTAGAAAGAATTAGATGACAATGATTGCATTTGTTAGGTAAAGTCCCTCTTATAATTGTGTTCTTCTACCAAGAGATGTGTCATACACTGTGACCCCGCAACCTCCCCTTCCTCCCCTCTCCCCACTTGCTCATTCCCCTACCCTGATAGCCCTTGTATTAGCTCATCTACTGCCTTCATATTAGAATAGACTACATTGGATTCTTGCTTCTCCATTCTTGTGATGCTTTACTAAGAAGAATATCTTCTACCTCCATCCAGGTTAATACAAAAGATGTAAAGTCTCCCATCTTTTTTAGGTATATGGTATATATATACCACAGCTTGTTAATACATTCCTGGGTTGGTAGACATTTTAGTTGTTTCCATGTTTTGGTGATTATAAATTGAACTGTGATAAACAGTCTAGTCAAATGTCCTTATGATAAAAGGATTTTTTTTCTTCTGGATAGATGCCTAGTAATGGGATCACAGGATCTAATGGGAGGTCTAATTTGAGTTCTTTTCAGATTCTCCATACTTCCTTGCAAAAAGGTTGTATTAGTTTGCAGTCCCACCAGCGGTGTAAAAGTGTTCCCTTCTCCCCACATCTAGGAATTGCATTTTCATCATAAATCAGTTTGCTTAAAATTTGCAGTATGCATGATGGAGTTAATGTAGAGTACCAACATTGGAAGAGCTGAGTACAGGCCATAGGAGATCTCTGTACTACGTTTATAACTCTTTCAGTACACCTAAAATTATTTCAAAATGCACAGTTTCAAAAATACTTGCTATGGTGCTTAGTAATCAAAAATCAGAACTGTATTTTATACCCTTTATAAATTTAGGAGTTTAAAGTATAATTAGTCTGATGTGGGTTTATTTGGTAGTTTGTTTGGTTGTTTGTTTTGAGACTGAGTCTTACTTTGTTGCCCAGGCTAGAGTGCTATGGCCTCAGCCTAGCTCACAGCAACCCCAAACTCCTGGGCTCAAGTGATCCTCCTGCCTTTGCCTTCTGGTAGCTGGGACTACAGGTGCTTGCTACCATTTCCCAATAGTTTTTCTATTTTTAGTAGATACAGGGTGTTACTCTTGCTGGTCCAGAACTCCTGAGCTCAAGGGATCCTCCTGCCTCAGCCTCCCATAGTGCTGAGTAGGCCACCACACCTGGCCTTCCTCTAATGCTTCTAACCTTGGGTAGTAAGCTAAGATTATGTCACTTGTCCTTTGTGTAATTGCAGAGGTGTGTCCTTAATTGTGACTTTTAGTTGAAAAGCTTGGCTATTTAACTTTTGCCTATTATACATAAGTTGGTTCTAGTAACCCCCTTTTTCCACACTTCATTTTCTCAAGTAAGAAAAGTACTCGATCTTTGGGAAAGCTTTTTATACCATTCACTTTGAATGTAAGTAGCACTTAAAGCCAAGCACGTAGCCTTTGAGAACAAGCATATTGTACTAGAGTGCATTTTGTTTTTGGTTTTTTTTTTGAGACTGAGTCTCACTAGGTAGCCCTTGGTAGAGTGCTATGGCATCACAGCTTACAGCAACCTCAAACTCTTGGGCTTAAGCGATTCTCTTGCCTCAGCCTCCCAAGTAGCTGGGACTACAGGCATCCACTTCAATGCCTAGCTATTTTTTTGTTGCAGTTGTTTAGCTAGCCCCGCCGGGTTCGAACCTGCCACCCTCGATGTATGTGGCTAGTGTCCTAACCACTATACTCTGAGCACTGAGCCCACTAGAGTAAGCTTAATTCAGTTCTGTGACAAGTAGAAAATTACTACTATAAATAATACAAGCAAAGCTGAAAAACCTGTTAAAAGAAGAATGCCTCTGATAGATTATAATGTCCTCCCTGTAACCTAAATTATTAAGGTTTGTAAGTTACAACAAACACTTCATTAACGTGTTTTTTTGTTTCTAAATTTTTTAGTTTTTCTGGGTGATACGTCAAGGGGATTATGCATCAAGTCTATCTTCTCGTTTTTCCTCCTGTTTTATGAAAAGATGGAGGGGTATTGGGTTCTGGGTATTTTTGATGTTACTTACTTTATTTGTATTTTTTCTTCTTTTTCTCTCACAGAGATGGTCAGATTACTGCAATTCTGGACCAGAAGAACTATGTAGAAGAACTCAACAGACACCTGAAGTAATAAATCTATTACTTGGGAATTGTTGAGGGGGAAAGAAAGGGTAGAATGTGGAGCAATGAGGATCAGTTCCATCAACATTCAACAGACGCATATGGAATTCCTGCTTGCCAGGCACTCAGTCAACAGCATGTAGCTAATTAGTAACCTTAGTGAAAGGCAGTTAAGATTAGTATGTAATTATAGCTGTAGTGAAAAAATCCATTCAGTTAAGGATTTTTATATCATGTGACGTAAGGCCAGGCCCAGTGCTTCATTTCTATAATCCTAGGACTCTGGGCAACTGAGGTGGGTAGATTGCCTGAGCTCACCAGTTCAAGACCAGAGCCAGACCTAATCTCTAAAAAAATAGCCAGTGGCGCCACATACGCCTCAGCTGGTGGGTTTAAACCCAGGCCTAGGCCAGCTAAAACAACTTTGACAACTACAACAATTAAAAAAAAAAAAAGCCAGGCATTTTGGCAGTGCCTATAGTCCCAGCTACTTGGGAGGCTGAGTAAGAGAATCGCTTATGCCCAAGAGTTGGAGGTTACTATGAGCTGTGACGCACTCCACCCAGGGCAATAGCTTGTGTTGTGGTGGTCACCTGTAGTCCCAGCTTCTTGGAAGGCTGAGGCAAGAGGATCACTTAAGCCCAAGAGTTAGAGATTGCTGTGAGCTGTGATGCCATGGCATTCTACTGTGGGTGGCAAAGTGAGACTCTGTCACCAAAAAAAAAAAAAAAAAAAAAAAAAAATCATGTGGCATACAGTTGAAATTGGTGGCTCCCTTGGCTTAGTAGATAACAGCCATACATTTCAGGGTTGATCTTGGGCAAACAACTCATTATTTTAGCACCTTTGGATTAATAATTTCTCTTTGCATTTATACGTTGAATTGATCCCTGCCTACTGAGATGCACAGCCTATGAGCCAGCCGGCCCCCTGACGGCCCCCTGACCATCACGTCCCTTTCCCTCCTGGGCGGATGGCAGTATTTGCCTCTGCTTCCCTGTTGCCTTCATAATTCTCTGAAGAGCAGAAACTAATTGATACATTAGTTTCCCTTCTTCAGCATCACTACCAGTGATTCACCAGGTATAGTAGTAGTCCCCTTTATCTGCAGTGAATCCTTCCCAAGACTCTCACTGGGTGCCGGGAGCCACAGATAATCCCAAACCTTTGGTGCACCGTGCCTTTTCCTATACATGCATACTTGTAATAAACTTTAAATTATAAATTAGGGACCGACCATAAGAGATTAATAATAAATAAAATAGGACAATTTTAAGAACATTACTATCGTAAAAGTGGTGTGTGTTCCTCCCTCTCTCAGAATGTCCCACTGTGCTGTACTCAGCTGTTTTCAGACCCCTGTTGATGGTGGGTACCTGAAACCATGGAGAATGAGCATTGTGGATAAGGGGGACTACTGTATTTTAGAGCTGTCCAAGGCATGAAACAGTTTTTTCTCTTCTGAGGAGGGCTGTCCAAAAGCTATTGGTATTCTCAGTATTATGTTCTTGTTATGCTAAAGACTGCTGAAGAGTTCAGAAGAATGATTAATACATTCGTCAATTATCTTGTTTGTAGTTCTCTTATGAAAGACAGCCATTTTAATTTAATTAAGACCTCTGATAAGACCTCTAATACAATTATACTAGTATCAATATAAATTTTAAGTAGACTTGGTTCCAGCTGGCAAATTCATGGACAATTTTAAGTATTTTTTCTGGGGGCCAAGAACTAATGATTATAATGACTGGTGGAGAAATGAGCCAAGCAAAGTTACGATTACACTTGATAGTGAAATAGAAATGATGACACTATTAGTTACAATTTCCATGCCTCAGATTTTTTTATCTGTACTTGGGAATACCTGATACAGAGTTGTTCAAAGGAATAGATGAAATAACACAAGTCATGTAAGTTAGCAGACTGCTTGCTACATGTCAGCACTAAATCTACGCAGCCTGTTATGGTCAAACAGCTTGAATTCACTGTGAAGTAAGTTGCCTCTTTTATTTCACTGAACAAATACTTAATACTTAAATGAGTTCAAACTCCAATCTCAAAGATACAGCTGGTAAGGTAGACATGCCCTTTGTAAGCCCAGAATTTGTCAAGAATTGTGGACATTATGGCTCAGTGCCTGTGGCTCAAGCAGCTAAGGCGCCAGCCACATACACCTGAGCTGGTGGGTTTGAATCCAGCCCAGACTCGCCAAAAACAATGACAGTTGCAACCAAAAAATAGCTGGCTGATGTGGTGGGCTCCTGTAGTCCCAGCTACTTGGCGGAGGCAGGAGAATTGCTGTAAGCCCACAGCACTCTACCCAGTGTGACAGCTTGAGGCTCTGACTCAAAAAAAAAAAAGAATTGTGGACGGTAGACAGCCATGAGTGTGTTTGAAAAGGAAGATAGAGGGTATTGTTCTGGTTTTTCAAAAGAAGCCTTTGTTTTTCTTCTCTTGATAGTGCTACTGTAAATAACCTCCAGGCAAAAGTGGATGCATTAGAAAAATCCAACACTAAACTGACAGAGGAGGTAAGTATTTTGGAAATTCTTTAATTGACTTACAGAGTTTAGTAGTGGACCTTAGTAGAACCAGTAATTTCTGTGCAAGCCCGAAGGACTTGGCATCTGACAACTGCTGCAGTGGGTGAGTCCTTATTCTGAGCTGAGTGGCCAATCAGCCTGGTGCAGGGCATCATCACTGCACAGGGAGGGGGCACATGGGCGGGGTCTCCTTTACCTGGCTGGTCAAGCATCTTGGTTTCTTTTGAGCGAGTTTTTGTCTAGGCTAGCCTAAAGCAAATGTTTAGCATCTAGCATGATACTTGTCATTTATTCATTCAAAAGAATGTTCTGGGTACTATGCAAGAGTAGACAGAGACGGTATGTGCCAGGCCTGACCTCTGTGTTCCAGACTGGCAGACTTCTCTCCCTTCATGTCCTTGTTTTCTCCTTGGGACAGTGAGACAGGTGAGATGAGGAGCACAGTGATCCCTGCCTACTGAGATGCACAGCCTATGAACTGACCGGCCCCTCATGCCCCACTGACCATTGTGCCCGTTTCCCTCCCATGCAGATAGCAGCATTTGCCTCTGCTTCCCTTTTAACTTTGTAATTCTCTGAAGAGCAGATTAAAATAGACATGTATATGAAAATTCTTAGAAAAATCCCTAACATAAAAACATAAAAACAACTTCCTGTTTTACTTCTGATTAACAAAAGCCAAAGGATAAGTTACAGGAGTGTTTTCATTAAATGGCATTAGATGTTTCTTTGAAAGATATTAAATTATCCAGGTGGCAAAGAGTTTATCTTCATTATTTCTGACTGTAATGATCCTATTACATATAGTGAGATAGTTTGGTTTAAATGAAATGAAATTCATTTAGAAAAGTGCTATTTAACAAGTTAGAAAAGTGCTATTTAATTAGTTTTTCTTCAGAATGAATGTTTTCATTATTATAATTTTTTTATTTTTATTTATATATTTATTTATTTATTGCAGTTTTTGGCTGGGGCTGGGTTGGAACCCGCCACCTCCAGCATATGGGCCGGGGCCCTACTCCTTTGAGCCACAGGCACCGCCCAAACATTTTCATTATTATAATTTTTAAATGCCTCTCTTATTACTCAACTCTGTGGACTTCATTTTTGGATGAAAACTCTTAAATTTTACATACATATTAAAATTTTTAAGTTTTAGTTTATGGATATGATGCTTAGAACATTATCCCACTGGCTTTTGGAGTGTTTAGCACAGAAACATCCTGCCAGGCATATGGCCAGCCACTCGCTGGGCTCTGGGCTGGGCCCCTTGGGTTCATGACTTGGTTCTGACACTGTGAGCTTTCTAGTCCTGGGCCAACTACTCAAGCCTCTATTCCTCCCAGTTGTAAAATGAGAGTAACAATAATACTGTCTTAGAAGGTTATTGCATGAATTAAATGATTCAGTTTGTAATGGGGGCCTAGAATGGGGCCATCATGAGCACTCAGTCACACTTGTCCTTCGGACTTAGACTTATTACCCTAACAATATTCATTTATTCGAATAATTGTTTATTTTACCAGTAACACTTATTTTCTGAGACCCCGAACATGTAGAGATGAGAGCACCATGTGCACATTACAGAGAATGAGTAAAGTTATTGGATTTGCTTGTTCTTATTTCCATTTTTGGATTTAAGAGGACTAGTAAAAAAAGATAATAGACCTTCTCCCTTTGGGTGCTCTGAACTAGAATGACAAAGTGAAGAATTAAGCAGATGAAGGTACAAATAATCTACTTGATTATCAGTAAAGTTAAATTAAAAGCCCCCTGGGATCTGCAGTCACTATAGGTATCCTGACACTTTCTCTTCAGTCAGGGTCTTGGAGTGGCCTGCCTGAGGGCGAGCTTGCTTCTGGAGGGCAAACCTACTGGCCCAGAATTACTGGTCTCCATATTATTAGGCCCAAAGACCAAAAAGATAAATGGGCTTCCAGAAAGGCCTGCCTGAAACCTGGCTTCTCTGTACTTTCCCTGTCACACCAGAGCTGAGCAGGCCTGTACCTCCCTCTAGAGAGGAGATGAAACAGGAACGGCCTGGTGGGGGGGTGGGCTTCACATTCTCTGGGAGTCTGGAAGGCGTGGAGAAGCAAGAAGCCTTTCCACCACTCTTCCCTCCTATGGAAAGGGGGCATAGGTGTTTCCCTTAGCAGCATACTGCTAATAACATTACCTCACCTTTTTAGGTGCTGAAGTGAAGTCTCTTCAGTGTTTAACACGATCTTTTAGAGTGAGAACTTTGGGGTTCTTTAATCTTTTAAAATTATCTGGCTGGACACTATGGCTCATGCCTGTAATCCCAGCAGTCTGGAAGGCCAAGACTGGAGAATCACTTGACCTCTGGAGTTTAAGAGGAACCTGAGCAAGATCCCTTCTCTACTAAAAATAGAAAAACTAGCTACGTGTCATGGCAGGTGCCTGGAGTCCCAGCTACGTGGCCAAGGCGGGAGGATCACTTGAGCCCAAGAGTTTGAGGTTACTGTGAGCTGGGCTGACACCATGGTACTCAACCCAGGGTGACAGAGTAAGACTCTGTCTCAAAAATATATACATATATATGTATAAAAGGTCTCATGGAGGGTTTGCGACATGAGTCTCATGGCATGAGGTGACCTCTTTATTAAACATTTTAGAAATAGATATTCTTACTAAATATGATTACACCCTTGAGATAAATAGTCTTAACTTTTTGGCACCGAAAAAAGTTTGCACGTAAAAGCAGCTATAATAGGAGATATTTTTTGTTTTTATTTTAATCTACTTTAAAAATATTTCTCCTGGGTGGCACCTGTGGCTCAGTGGGTAAGACGCTGGCCATATTCACCAAGGGTGGCGGGTTCAAACCTAGCCCCAGCCAAACTACAACAAAAAAAAATCCGGGTGTTGTGGTGGGCGCCTGTAGTCCCAGCTACTTAGGAGGCTGAGGCAAGAGAATCACCTAAGCCCAGTAGTTGAAGGTTGCTGTGAGCTTGTGACACCACGATACTCTACTGAGGGCAATAAAGTGAGACTCTGTCTCCAAAAAAAACAAAAATAAAGTATTTCTCCTGAGTTCCCTATTAGAACCTTCTTCCTGGGTTATAGAGAGCTTGCTTTCTTCCTAAGGATATTCAACACTGAAAATTATGCCCTAGCAAATCATGACTTACCATTTACTATGTTAATTGTAAAAGATTATTTTTAAACTTTTATCAACAGCTTGCAGTTGCAAACAACAGGATTATTACCTTGCAAGAAGAAATGGAACGAGTTAAGGAGGAAAGTTCCTACATACTGGAATCCAACCGAAAGGTTAATCTTACTGGATTTATAAAATATTCAGAGAGAACATGTGTTAGTGGTAGGGAGGCATCTCTAGAGCTTCGGTTCCCAACTCCTGGGCTACAGACCAGTACAGCTTAGGAACCCAGGCCACACAGCAGGAGGTGGGCAGTGCAGAGCAAGCAAAGCCTGGTCTGTATTTACAGCTGCTCCCCGTGGCTCACATCCCGCCTGCTCGCCTTCCCGTCTCCCCATCATCCCCACCCCACCTCCAGGAAAAATGTTTTCCATTAATCTGGTCCTGGTACCAAGAAGGCTGAGAACTGCTGCTCTGAGGACTGTCTGAAGCAGCAGTGTCTGGGTGGAGTGCACTGTTGGGGTTGGTCGTGTCCCAGGTACACAATGGAAGTTGTAGCAGGGCACCCCTTTTCTACAAGGTACTACCTGGCTTTGTTGCCAGCCACATCTGTTTAGAGGCTTTTAAGAAATACTCTAATTCAGAGTCTTGTTTACATAAACTAATGATTTGTGCTATATTTAACTATTATATCTGTTACGTTAAATAAATGCCATTATTTTTACATCATGTTACTATTATATAAATGAGACCTTATCATTTGATGTCACTGAGAGTTGCCATGTAAGTGATTTTTCTAAATAACTTAGTTGCTTAGAGCACCAGCCTTTTCATACATGTCTACTCTAATTTTGCAAACCTTTTATGTACTGTACAAATCCAAGCCTTCTTTTTTCCCTCTAAAAACAAGGAAAACACATACACCTTATTGATTTAGGACATAATTTTTAACACGTTTAGCCCTTTTTGATGGCCAAGATCACATTTACCAACATTGGCAGTTTGTACTCAGTTATAGCAGTACTACTTTGGGAGGCAGTGGAAACTGATGCACTTCTAACACCTACGCTCAAATACTTCTGAGTGCTGTGGGTGTTTTTCCTCCTGCCTTCTGTGAGTTCATGTCATACTTTTTACTACCACTAGTGCTGCTATCGCTAGAAAAGTCTTTTCACTTCTCTTTGTCTTTATGCTTCTAACCTGGGAATTCAAATATCCATAGTTACAGAACTGCTCCTGCAGAGTCCCCAGGCTCTGGCTGGGGCTGAAGCAGTTCACAGGGAATATATTTGACTTAATGGAGGAAACTGGGGCCCTTCAGAGAATGTTGACCTACTTATTTTTGGCTGTGGTCTCTGCACAGCCCTAGATGCCAGGGCTCAGGTGTCTGGGGAACAATTTGGACCCTGTAAGCCTTGGGTCCAACTCCTGTTTGAAACAAGGCTGATTTTTAAAACTACTACCACCTGGTTTGGTAACACATCTTAGGATTTTAAACAAAGTGGCAGGAAACTCTCTGCTTAATCTTTTAAAATGTATTGACTGACTTTCTTTAAATTGTCTTGAGGTTATATCTGCTTAGGTGTGATCCTTAACTAGAGAGCAGTTGTAGTGTCTGCTAATTCCAAGCAGGTTATTTAAATCCTTAAATATGTACCATTTTGTTATCTTTTCAAGGGTCCTAAGCAAGACAGAATGCCAGAAGGCCAAGCACTGAGTGAAGCAAGGAAGCATTTGAAGGAGGAGACCCAGTTGCGACTGGTGAGGGTTGCTAAGATTAAATAGTTGAGGAGCACAGGAAAAGGTGACTGTCTACTTCAGTGGTTCTCAACCTTCCTAATGCTGCGACCCTTTAATACAGTTCCTAATGTTGTGGTGACCCCCTGCCATAAAATTATTTTCGTTGCTACTTCATAACTGTAATTTTGTACTGTTATGAATCATAATGTAAATATCTTATATGCAGGATGGTCTTAGGCAACCCCTGTGAAAGGGTCATTCAACCTCCAAAGAGGGTCACAACTCACAGGTTGAGAACCGCTGATCTACTTAGAGGCTTGATTGTTCAGGCTAAGATTAGGGGTATCAGTAGTGTTCTGAAAAATTTGTGTAGATCTTGTACAACTGTTTTTCTTTTCAACCCACATTCCCTGTAACGTTTTCTTAGTTTTTCTGAGAATTCTCAAAAGTGATAATATTTTGCCAATCTTTACCTTTTTACCTTTATAGTTTGTATTATAGAAACATTAGGTGTATAGAACCTACTTTTTAAAATTATGTAATCCCCTCTTCTGCCTCATCCTCATCCCTGCAAAGATTGTGATATGTCTCCTTGGAGTGGACAGTTCCTCTTCCTCTTAAAAAGAACCATTAATACAGAATTATACTCTTATTTTTAGCTGTCATTTCTTAAATTATTCTTGGTCTTAGATATAAATGGATAAATTTGTCATCCAATATTAGCCTTATTTTTTTTTAGAAATTAAATATATATATAAATTTATAATATGAAGTATAATCTCCAGTCAGAATGGCTAATATCAAAAAATCAAAAGATAAGTATTGGCAAGGAGTAGAGAAAAGGAATATTGACACTGTTCAGTGGAAAACAGTGTAGATGTTACTTGAAATTAAAAATAGAACTACCAACTACTGTATGATCCAACAGTCTTACTACTAGGTATATATTCAAAAGAAGGAAACCAGTGTATCAAAGAGTTACCTGTATTGCAGCACTGTTACACTAACCGAGACAGGAATCAACCTCTTGTTCATCACTAGATGAATGTATAAGAAACATGTGTGCACAGCGGAACACATTCCTCCTTGATAAACAGTGAAAGTCTGTAATTTGTAGTCACCTGGGTAAACCTAAACAACATCGTGTTAAGTGAAATAAACCAGGCACAGAAAGAGAAATACTGTACGATCTCACTCATTTATGGAATCTAAGAAGTTCTGATAGAAGCTAGGAGAACAGGCCAGGTGTGATGGCTCAGTCCTGTAATCCCAGCACTTTGGGAGGCCAAGGTGGGAGGATTACTTCAGGCCAGGAGTTCAAGACCAGCCAGAGCAATGTAGCAAGACCCTGTCTCTACCCCTCAAAAAAAAAAAATTACCTGGGGATATAGTCCTAGCTATGAGAAGGCTGAAGGAAAAGAATCACCTGAGCCCTGAGATTTGAGGTTACAGTCTGTGATCTATGATTGGGCTCCTGCACTCCAGCCTAGGGGACAGAGTGAGAACCTTTCTCCAAAAAGAAAGAAGTGGTATGTTTGATTTTCTGTCACACTAACAATCGTGCAAAAGAGGGGAGTGCCAGTTAAGTGGTACATGATAAAAATCTTAAAATGTTCGGTATCCTTGTGTCACAATAAGACATTTGTTGGTAACGGAAGAAATTAAAAAACTAGACAGTGTCTTAGATGTGCCCTGAGTACAGCATGGTCATAGAAGGACCTTTGGTCTGTGTGTCTTTGATCATCTGAATAATGTAGCTGTAAGAATGTTGAAACAGAAGGGGGTTTCATGTGAAGTGAATTTAAAAATTCTGTTAAGCCATATTGGCTGTTTCTAGTAATAGACATGTTACCCGTGGTACCTAGAGGGTCTTCTAAGTTCCCAGGGCTCTTAAATGTATATCAATGTTCAAATTTAGAGAATTCAGCTGTTGGACTTTGTGCTGACTACCATGACACCTACCTGTATCTACAGTTGGACATGACATCGGTTGTCTCAATGTCTTAACAAAGTACCTCAACTATGTGCATATTTTAGACATTAAACAGCACGTTCTGGTTTAGCAGGAAAGTGCTAAGCTTGTCAGATTTGTACATTATTGAGTAAATCTTGTATATGTCTCTGAAAATGAACGATAACTTACAACTATTTTGCCAGAGCATTCAGGCCTGGGAAATTCTGTGTGTCTTTTCCCATGAGATATTATGGTTGGTACTCAATTGAGGAAAGAGAATGTAAGTAATTTACCTACCTTTGGGAGCAGGATGTTGAAAAAGAACTGGAGTTCCAGATCAGCATGAGACAAGAGATGGAACTAGCTATGAAAATGCTGGAGAAGGATGTCTGTGAGAAGCAGGACGCCCTGGTGTCTCTGCGGCAGCAGCTGGATGACCTCAGGGCTCTCAAGCATGAACTTGCCTTTAAGCTGCAGGTAGGAGAAGGTTGAGGATGAGAGTCGGTGGCTGTCCAAGCTCCTGGGGCTTCACTCTCCCCTTCTTGTTCATTAGAATTACACTTTAAACACAGGAGGGAAAGGTCACATCTTGTGTTGATGCAATTTTAAGAGTCAGACTGTCATGGGGCCCTGTACTACTATTCTGGAAAGCCTTGGCCACTTCTCACATGTAATGGGGGTGAGGATCTTTTTTATCCTGTAGGACTTCTGTTCTCCAGCCTAACATACTGAGTTATATGTTCTATTAGCTTATATACTGGAATATGATAAGTCAGTGGACCTTCTGATTCTGTGGTAAGACTGCATATAACAATACTAATTTTAAACAAATTGGCTTTTTTCTGTTTGAGATTTATCTGGTAAGCAAACATATAAGCATTTTTATTTTCCCACATACCATTAGGTTTAAAAGGGATGTATGGGCCTGGTGCAGTAGCACCTGTAATCTCAGCGCTCTGGGAGGCTGAGGCAGGTGGATTGCTTGAGCTCAGGAGTTCTAGGCGATCAAGAGCAAGACCCTGTCTCTACTAGAGATACAAAACTTAGTGGGCGTCTGTCATCCCAGCTACTCGGGAGGCTGAGGCAAGATCTTAGATGGCTTGAGCCCAAGAATTTGAGGTTGCTGTGAGTTGTGATGCCACAGCACTCTACCCAGGGTAGAGTGAGACTCTGTCTCAAAAAAAAAAAAATGTGAATTATATTTCAATATTTTATGTTATATAGGTCATTTATAATTCATTTCCATAACAGAGTTCGGACTTAGGAGTAAAACAGAAAAGTGAACTAAATAGTCGCTTGGAAGAAAAGACTAATCAGATGGCTGCTACCATTAAACAGCTGGAGCAAAGGTAACCGTGCTGTTTCCTTAATGAAGTGTCTTGGGCTGTGCATGTGGGGAGTGAAGAAGAGAATGTGGTGTGTGCTCAGAAGGTAGAAAGCATATGCGGTTCCTCCAACTGAGCCTCAGCCTGCTGGTCGAAAGAAAGCTGATTAAGTTAGTGTGTGCTTTCTAAGATATGACTGAACACATTTTTAAGAAATGTCAGTTTATCATGACCGTTTTAAACATCAGGAAAAGATGACTTAGAAGGATGAAAGGACTTTTAAAGGCCTGTTTGTGATTCTGTGATCTTGTTCATCACTAAAGTCTTTGGATACTTTGGGACATGGAGATAGATGCCTGCCTAGGGTCTATTCTGGCTCTTTCTCTCCTTTCCTTAACTTTAACCCTTTTCTCCTCTCTCTCCTTGCTCTCTGCTCTGTCCTGAACAGTCTTGTAGCTGTCATTGTCACCTCTAGTGTGCTTCTCCAGCTCTGAGCTTCATCTGGAGAGTGGTCTAGAGTTTTCATGCCCTGCCAGCTGTGTCCCCCAGGGCCTGCAGTCTGCCCAAATCCCACCTTCCCCTGCTGTTCTCTACTTCTGTTGGTCTGAAAGCAGCATGTTCCTGCTGGTGCCTCAGTAGCCAGGAGGAGTGTCTGAGACCTCAAGGTTGAATCCAACACCACTCAGGTTGCTGGATGTTTCCGCCTTTAACACCCACTCAGCCACCAATTAAAAATGCCCTTCCTTGTTCTTTAGACATTTTTTTTTTTTTTTATGATCAGGTCAAATGCCACCCCAGGTAGATGGAATTCCCATCCCTTACATGCAGACCTTACTGGTGATGCGTAGAGCACTTCTCCCTGCCTGCTCTACCTCATAGCCCTTGGTGTGTGTTTCTTTTTTTCTAGGGAGAGTGCAAACTCCTCCTCGTTTCTTTGCTAATCTTCTTTGTTCCTCATTGCACCTATCACACTGTCTGGCACTCATTCCACAGACATACGAGTGAATGGATGAGTGGGTGACTCGTTTTACTCATATAATTCTTAACCCGGAAGAGTCCTGAACAGCAGTACATATTGATGTTAATTCAAAAGTTAATTGCAGTTAACTCTAGTGTGGCTGATAAATAAAAGGTTATGTCTCCCTTTTATTAGAAAGAAAGTTATTAAGTTATTAACTTACTCATAAGCAGTTACATGTTTATGATATATCATCAATTTTAGTGCTCATAAATAATGTTCAAATATGTCTATTATCAGTGGCTTTTGAGTTAGAATTTAAAACAGAACTGAAATAATGACTTATCTTTTCAAGTATTAAGCTGACTTATTCTCTTGCTATTTTTGTGTTTCATGTTTATTCATTTTCTCATTCCCCTTCCACTCCATTCTCATTTTTGTTTTATTTAGTGAGAAGGATTTGGTGAAACAGGCAAAGACCTTAAATAGTGCAGCAAATAAGCTAATCCCAAAACATCATTAGGAAAGGTGCCGTTGGTCACCTTGCAAGTCAATACCACATCTAACTTGCAAAAGGAAGAAATCTGAAAGTTACTGTGTTTAGGCTCTCATTCTTTACAAAACATTACCAAAACTTGACTTAGAATTTGTCTGACTTTTAAAAAAACACTTGGATATATAGGTTGAGTTATTTTCTTATTATTTTTTCCCCAGAGTTAGAAAATTAGGAAAAATGGTATAAGTTCCTAACTAAATGCTAAATAAACTGGGAAATTACTTTTGAGTTGACCAATAAATTAAGACATCATTAAAAAACAAAGCGTAGGGAATTGAAGCTCTGTACATACATTCATGATGCCTTTACAAGCCAGTCCTAGGGATGTGGGTTCTAGGTGTGCGTGTCCGTGTCAGCGAGCCTGTGCTGCTCGCAGTGTGATGAGCGGGAGGGGCCACAGGTGAGCTGCCCCTGCTCTAAAGTCGCTCCCGTCGCAAGACTGTGACCCCTTTTTACTTGGGTTACAGATTCAGTCCCTAAGCCCACAAGTGCTTACTACTTCATTGCGGTCCTGTCTCATAACCAAGACTGCTTACAACTATTTAGCTTAGTGACTTCAAAGAACAACTAAAAAACAGCACCCTACATTTCTTTAAAGTACACAGAGATGAAGTTAGTGATTAGTCTGTGATAACATAATAACATGGAAGCTTGGGGACCCTCCTAAGACTTGTCATCTCCTGCCTTTGCCATTTCCTGCAGTTCTACTTCCAACCTAAGTAGCTCAGAGGGACTAATTTTAATAAAAGCACTCCTTTCCTGTAGAAAACACATCACACGGTTTCACACCTACCCTGCTTTCCCTATTGGAGCAGAGGACAAGGTGCAGGTGTCAGTGGCGACTCCCTGCCCATCGGCCCTTACTGACAAGCATTTAGTTAAGCGTTTCTGTTACTTTTTGTTTAGATGAGGATTTGCTAAAGTTCCTGGAAAATGAATAATTTCATAATTGGAAAAATATTTCAGAGTAGAAAATAGATTCATGATAAACTTTTATTCTTTGTTATCATTTAGTATGAAAATAAAGATTTTCAGTAGATTACCCACAAGCAATATTAGCAGGGCTGCTTTTTCTAAGTGACCACATACCTAACCCTTTCTAGGCTTTAGATTGTAAATAATCCTATAAATACTTTGATATTTTAGGATGACTTTTTTTGACAGGCTTCACATAAGCCTTTATTCCTTCAAAAGGTCTTGGCAAAATATTTGGGTTTTTCTTTTTTCTCATTCTGGTATGCTTTGCAGCATTTCAGCTGCTGAGGTTGGGGCAAAGATGACCCATTTGCTTCCACCTTCTTTGCCTTTTTGGCAAAACCAGAATTAAGAGAGTAAGTTAGAACTCTTGTGTGCTTGCGTTGGTCCCTGTACAGACTTGAATCAAAATCAAGTCAAATAACATACGTTTAGAACCACTTGTGGAAGATCTGTGTTCTTGAACTTGCTTTAGTTCTTACAGTTTTGCACCTATATAAAGGAAGCTCTTAGTATATATTCCTACCTTCATCAACCTTTTGTGGTAATGAGTCGCCTTTACTATGAGCATTTGGAAGGAGCAATCAAACACCAAAATAAAACTGTGTGAAGACTACATTATAGTTCTAAATTCTATTATATAAAGTCCCAAATGCTTTACCTTCTAAAACACATGTTTTTATAGGTGCAGAGGTGTAAGATGTTTAGAAGGAAGCATCCATCAGATCTCCCAGAGAGTGTGGTCAGGAGTCTTACACAGGCCCAGTGCTGAGTTCTCTGTCCTCACAGCCAGACCCACTTGGTGTTAAAGGGATGGAAAGGAAAGAGGCAGCCAGACTCTTACAGAATGTTTTCATTATAGGATAACCCAAAGCCTGTGTAGGGGCTGATGTACAAAGTTTGGTGGTTGGATATATATGGTGTGGAGAAAGGGCAAGAGAAACACTATAATTCAACATATAAGAAGGTAGTTATCTATTTGCAAGTTCCAGTTATGTGTGTTAAACGGAAATAAAAAGTACCAAACCTATTAGGAAATAAAAACACAAAAATGGATTTAATCTAAATTATTGTGTACTTGAGGTTGGCTTTGGATATGGATTTTCTGAAGTGATGTTTTATTGTTTATCATCTGATGGCTGTAAACTGTAGCACTAGAATAAAAAAAAAAGTGGAAATCAGCTTTCCTCTGCCTGGTTCACCTTCATCTTGTTTTTCTTTAGAATTTATTTCTTCTCCATCTTTTTCCCCTATGATTTCTTCCCCTCTGTCCTTCAACGTTTTTTTCCTTGCTCAGTCTCTCTGCGCCTTCTTCCTTGGGTTACTTTATTTTGTGTTGTGAACTTGGTCTTCCCCCCCATGTGGCTTTTGTTTTTTATCACAAGTTCATGTGGCTCACATCCAGATTGCGCCAGGCTGAGCGAGACCGCCAGTCTGCTGAATTGGACAACCGGCTCTTCAAGCAGGATTTTGGAGACAAGATTAATAGTCTACAGCTGGAAGTGGAGGAGCTCACCAGGCATCGGTGAGGGGGCAACTAGAGCCACAGAGTGGTCTGTGTGCTTCCGAGGTCAGGCTGCAGGTGGAGGGGCTTCCTGACTCTGAGTGTCAGCTCTGTCCTTTCTCTGGGATTCAGAGAGCTCAGTGTGCACCCCCATTTCCCAAGTCCTGGAAGCAACCTTTGTGATTGAAGAATTGGGAAATTAGCCCAGGGTCCTAGGTAAATATTGATTAGTAGCCAACAAAAACCCAATCATCTGTTACTATTTGCTGATTCTAACTGTGTGGCAGGTACTTTATGTGCAGTCTCTCTGAACATCTTCACATCCTCCCTGGTAGGTGACACTGCCTCACCTTCAAATGGAATTAAAGCTTATAGAGGTTAAATATGTCCAAATCATTCAGTTAAGCTAATAAGTGGTAACACTACCATTTAAAAACTTGTCTTTGTAAGCCTGGCATGGTGGCTCTCTCCTGTAATCCTAGCTCACACCTGGGACGCTAAGGCGGGTAGATCCCTTGAGTTAGAGACCAGCCTGAGCAAGAGTGAGACCCCATCTCTAAAAAAATAGCTGGGTGTTGTGGTAGGACACCTGAAGTCCCAGCTATTTGGGAGGCTAAGGTAAGAGAATCACTTTAGCCCAAGAGTTTGACATTGCTGGGAGCTAAGATGCCACAGCACTCTACCCAGGGCGACAAAGTGAGACTGTCTCAAAAACAAATAATAAATAAATAAATAAATACCCATCCTTCTAACTTCACACCCTTAATCATTTTTCCATTTTATACCTAAATGATACCTGCTTCTGTGCTGAAGCCACTGACTTCAGAATAGACCTCTGTTGGCTGTAAGGCACATGGATAGCTACTGAGGACTCTGATGGTTGGGGATATAACTGGGGTTTAGATACATAGCTCATTGATATGAAATGGACTGTAATGTCTGTCTTTTCATATCATATCTTTTTTTGTTGTTGCAGCCATCATTATTGTTTGGCTGGATTCGAACCCGCCAGCTCAGGTGTATGTGGCTGGTGCCTCAGCTGCTTGAGCTACAGGTGCCGAGCCTCATAGTATATCTTGCCAAAAATTTAGAAATACTATATTTTATTTATAGCCAATTCTACTGTTTCTTAATATAAAATACTGATATTCAGAGTAGTGACCTTCAGGCACTGGGAGGTCCTAAAGTACCTTCTTAATCACCCATGTTTTATTTAGCTTAGTTGTAATGGTTTTATTGTATTTTATTACTTTAAAGCTGATTGTATGTGCCTGGTAACTTGTTATTAACCAAGTATTAACATTTAATTACTGAACTTTAGAAAAGAGTTTTGTATTCTTTAAAGCATGTGGGTACAGAAATCTGAATTTTCATCTTTTTCTTCTACCTGTCCCAGGAACCAGCTTGAGTTAGAACTAAAACAGGAAAAAGAAAAAAGATTACAAAACAGCAGTATCATCTCAGGAAAGAATTCCCAGAAACCAGAACCCAAGATGGTAATATTTGTTATTCCCTTGTTCATTTGGTTAATTTTAATTTGATTTCAGAGGCAACTCTGATGGGCCTGTAGTGTTCTTCAGTGGGTCACATACTTCTTACTGTGGCTGTGAGCATGTTAAGACAAGAGGAGAAGCAGATGATTACCACTAATAATTTGAAGTATGCAGAGAACTACTCTGTTTAGCATGCTGTCTTTTTTATTTCAGTTAGTTAACGTAAAATCTAAAGCGCTTACAGAGGTTTAATTAAAATATTGGCCTGTCTGATCCTATTATATATTTATTTGTTTGTTTGTTTGTTTGTTTAGAGACAGAGTCTCACTTTGTCACCCTCAGTAGAGTGCTATGGCCTCACAACTCACAGCAACCTCCAGCTCTTGGGCTTAGGTGATCTCTTGCCTCAGCCTCCTGAGTAGCTAGGACTACAGGCACCCGCTACAATGCCCAGCTACTTTTTTGTTGTGGTTTGGCCAGGGCTGGGTTTGAACCTACCACGTGGTCCTCAGTATATGGGTCTAGTGCCCTACTCACTGAGCCACAGGTGCTGCCCAATTTATTTATTTTTTTGAGACAGTCTCATTATGTCACCCTTGGTAGAGTGCCATGGCGTCACAGCTCACAGCAACCTCAAACTCTTGGGCTTAAGCGATCCTCTTGCCCCAACCTCACAAGTAGCTGAGACTACAGGTACCCACCACAATGTCTGGCTATTTTTTGTTGTAGTTTCATTGTTGTTTAGCTGGCCCACACCAGTTTTGAACCTGCCAGCCTTGATGATGTATGTGGCTGGTGCCATAACCACTGTGCTACAGGCACCGAGCCTGATCCTGTTATTTAATCCGACTTTTTTAATAAGGTTATTCAATCTTTACTTTGCCTGAAATGGAGTTTCTAGGAGGGCAAACACTGCCTTGACCTCTGTTCCTTGATGCTTGGGTGGTCTGAGAACACACATTCAGGCCAGGCACAGTTGCACACATTTGTAATCCCAGCTACTCGGGAGGCTGAGGCAGGAGGAGGCTCAAGTGAGCCCAGGTGTTTGAGGGCAACATAGCAAGAAGAAAAAAGAGCACACCCTTTCACTTTTGCATGTGGGTAGCATTTCAAGGCAGGCAGTAATGTGTGTGTGCCACAGAAAGAATTTGTCCCTAAAAACTTCCCAGGCAGAGCTTAAGAGTTTTGGTAGAAATGTAATCTAGAACTTAGATTGGTCATCTAGAGTAGAAAGCTCCTTGAGTTGTGCAGGCTGTAGAAGCTGTCGAAGCACTGGGGCATCTTGATTAATCTCCAGAGGGTTACACAGTCTGCTAAACGTGGCTGTGCTTGTTTTACCAGTTTTTCCAAGCTCACTCAGGAAAAACATGTTTCTCTTAAGAAGTAAGTAATATGGCTCGGCGCCTGTGGCTCAATCGGCTAAGGCGCCAGCCACGTACACGTAAGGTGGCAGGTTCGAATCCCCAGCCCGGGCCCACCAAACAACAATGATGGCTGCAACCAAAAAATGGCCGGGCGTTGTGGCGGGCGCCTGTGGTCCCAGCTACTTGGGATGCAGAGGCAGGAGACTCGCTTGAGCCCAGGAGTTGGAGGTTGCT
>CAUYQV010195575.1:0-25332 GCA_963574575.1 Galagoides demidoff
TTCCATCAAACTGATCAACACAGCCTTCATGTCATTTTCTCAGTTATACTTTTAAAACATTCTGATTCTACTCTTAGAGAGTTTCACTTGTACCCCTGTAAGATATACCTCAAAAATGGTCCCTCCAATCCCCCTCCCTCCACCCATTCAAGTATCCAATGTACACACCTTTATTATGAAACTAATTTATACCTTTTATATGAAAGCTATAACCAAATAACCTAAGGACTCCATTATCTTATGAGAGAAGGTGCTAAATGGCCAAGTCAGGAAACTCACGTTCTAATCACGGTGTCACCACACTCACCTGTTGAGAGGCTCTCAGACGTGATCTGGTCTAACTCCTTTAAAATATGCAAGACAAAAGTAATAGTCACACAGGAAGGTGCATTCTCAAACTCTAACAGCAATTTCTACCACTACCGACATCCAAGTCCTTTTTAATTTTTTTCTGAAAAATAAAAGAAACAGGAAAAAAGAAAAAAAAAAGAAAAGCCCTATCTTCCATTTACTCTGATCACCATTCTCCAGAAGCAGACTGCCACAGCCCACAAGATGCACTTCCTTTATTTCCAGTTCCAGAGGTCTTCTTTCCACAAAGCCCTGAACTTTTGGAGTTTGAGCTAATACTGGGCTTTAGGGATACGGAGATATTTATATATATAAAAAATAACAAATGTTCAACAGGATGTGTCCATGTAACAGAGTTAATTTAACAAGGGCCAAGTTGACCCACTGGCAATTTTTATGACAAATGTCTCGTTTTTCACCTCCCCTCAGACCCCAGAAAATATGTTTTAATAACATTTGCAAGTTCTGCCACACCAGGAGCCAAGGGAAGCTGCAATTTTGACTTCTTTGGCAAAGAGCTCCCACTGAGATCTAGAGACCTACTTTTAGCTCCCCGGAGGGCTTTCTTTTTCCTGACTTTAATGTATTGGCCTCATGTGTACAACAGCTTGAAAACATTACAGAGGCACCCAGCCAGGAAGGTGTCCCAAAGACATGCTCCAGCTTTAGACGACAGCGAATAAAGACCCTGACTGCCCCATGGAGATAATCACCTGCAAAATTCTACTTCTTAAGAGGAAGTCAAAGTTCAGGACCTCCTGCCTTATACTAGTAGGTCAGATTGCAAGGTTACAAATTCACAAGCCTCAGGCATAGAAGCTGTGACTGTGTTAACGGGTATGATGTAGTACTGTGAACTCAGACACGCAGAAGCCAAAATTCTCTTTCTGCATCTACGTTAGCAGTTCTATCATAGTGGTGCCTGGGAGAAGTTCCTACCTCCTTGGGGATATTTGGCAATGACTAGGGTTATTTTTGGTTATCACAGCTGGGTAGGAGGGTTGGCATCTCATGGGTAGTGACCAGAGATGTTGACAAATATCCTAAAATGCACAGGACAGATCCCTACAACAGATCCCCACAACAAATAATTATCTGGTTCAAAATGTCAATACTAACAGTGCTGAGGAACCCCCTGATCTAGAACAAACCAGAGGCAATAAATAGATTGAAAAGATAATTCAATAAGTTTCATTCCAGTCTGAAGGCTTATGTTAAAAGTCCCTGTTTGAAATGTACAAATGTGGAGAAGTTTGCTTTTAAACTTTCCTCCTAAGTGTCTTTATCTATAAAATAGGAGTATCAGTGCATGTACATCTCTGGCAAACGGAAGGCTCTCTCTGTGAATGTTAGCAATGATAATTAGAGCAGCACACAATATTTGATCCCCAATCCTCTCTCCTGCTCTACTTTTATTGTCTCCTGGGCAATGATAATAATTTGTCATTTGATACCTTGTTATATGCCAAATGTTAGATGCATTATCTCTGTGTCATACAATACTTCTCTGCGTTAGATCTTTTTATCTCCATTTCTTAGGAAAGGAAACTGAGGTACGAGGGTATTAAACGACTCATCTAAATTTGCAGAGTTAGTCAATTGCATAGCCAGGATTTGAACATGTTTGTGCCTTGAACCCCAATCTTTAAGCCATTCTGGTGGATACGACTCTACATTTCTTGGGTTTCCTTCCAGCAGGGGCACTTTGCACTAGTTTGTATGCTTGTCTCCCTCACTGCTCTGGGAGATGCTTGCGGGCAAGGGCAGTGTCTTGGCCACATGTAAAGTCTGGTGCTCTCTGGAGGTTTTGCACTGCTCTGGGAGGTGATGGCCACAACTGGCAGCTGATAAAGGGGCTGGGATTTAGAACCTCAGATACCGTGTTCTACCAGAGAGAGAAACAACAGTCACATGATCAAATGTACGTACTTGAGAGGGTAATCTTGTAGTAATGAAGGGTTGTGTCAAAAGGCAGAAAAGGCACACTGGGAGCATTTAACATTAAATCAGAGGACTATTCAGGACGAGCGGTGCTAAATCGCCATCAAAGGCCATTAAGCAAGGTGCTAGCAAACCTTATGGAAATCACATGTGGATTAATAGGACACAAATGGTTTAGAAGCAAAATTGTCTTTTAATTTCATATTGTAAACAACTCAACTTTCTGTCCCAACGTTAAAAGCAGAGAAAGAAAAGCCACAACCTGGAAAAAAAATACTGTTTATAAATCACGTCTACGGTAAAAGAATTATGTCCAGTATATTTAAAAAACTCTCAAAACTGAAAATTAAGAACACACAATCCAAAATAAAATGGGCAAAGGATTTAAACAGAAGGTTCACCAAAGATACGTGAATGATAACAAGCACCTTTCAAGATGCACAACAGCATTAGTTATCAAAGCACTGTGATTTTAAACCAGAATGTGGTAACACTGCACACCTGCTGGAATAGCTAAAATAAAGACTGATGAAGCTGAGATTGTTGGTGAGGACGTGTAAGAACCTGAACTCTCTCACACTGCGGGAATGTAAAAAGGTACAACTTGGGAAAACAGTGTCACAGTTTCTCAAAAATACAAACCCCTACCTTCCATATTATACAGCCAGTCCGTTCCTAGGAACTTACCAAAAAGGAAACGAAGAGTTTGACATGAATACACTGAACAGTTTATTTTGTTATAGCCCCAAACCGGAAAGCAGCCAAATGTCCACCAACAGGGAAATGGATAAACAAATTATGCCTACGAGGGAATACTCCTCAATGATAAAGAGAATTCACTTTTTATACATGTAACAACACGGGTAAATCTCAACATACAAGGAAAGAAACCAGACCGAAGGAAAAAGTAAATCTTCTGTACTTGCTAACAATTAAATTATAGCCGTTTTATAGACACAAACATATTTGTATTTAAGGTGGTATGTATGAACATATAGATTGTGGAAAGATCACTCTTGTTTTGGCTTCAGTTCTTTAAAAAAAACTTTTGAGTTGAATTTTTTGTGGGAGGAACTGTGGTATCTTTTACAAAGATAAGCAGGATTGTGTATTAACAAGGAAAGATTGTTGATATATATTTTTTGGATAAACTTTGGCATCCTGTTGCAATTTGAGGACTAATACAAAATTCTGGCATTTTGCAAACCAGATACACGAATCCTGGAAGGCAGGTCCTGACGTAGCTTCATGGTTTGTTAGCAGAAGCAGAAAGCAACCCCGTGAACCCCCAGGGTCACTTGCTACCACACTGCTACTCCTCTCACGGTGTCTCACTAGAATCACATAAGTGCTGAAGTAAAAGGTAGATCCACTCTTTACAAGGATGCTATCAGACAGTGTTGTGGATTAAAGAAAAGTGTGTTCAACATAATTAGTGTTAAAAGATCAATATTCAGGAGAAGGGATAAAAATTCTGAATTTTCAAAATCCACAAATGTAATTAAAAAAAATACACATAGGACTCCTATGATTTTACTAATTCCAATTACATTTACTAATATTTAGAATTAATATTGCTTTTTTTTTTTTTTTTGAGACAGAGCCTCAAGCTGTCCCCCTGGGTAGAGTGCCATGGCATCACAGCTCACAACAACCTCTAACTTCTGGGCTCAAGCAAGTCTTCTGCCTCCACCTCCCAAGTAGCTGGGACCACAGGCGCCCACCACAATGCCCAGCTATTTTTTTGGTTGCAACCATCATTGTTGTTTGGCAGGCCCAGGCTGGATTCGAACCCACCACTTTAGGTGTATGTGGCTGGTGCTTTAGCTGCTTGAGCCACAGGAACTGAGCCTAGAATTAATATTGTTAATACTGAGATATCAGTATAAATATATAAGACTACTAATACTAATGTATAATATTAATGCATTATTAATACCCAAAATATATGTCATCATTGGCATATGGCAATATAATTATGTTACACAAATCATATCATTGATGATTACATTAATTATTTTATGTATCAGTTAATATCAATAAGCTTTAAAATACCTATATATTAATAATAATAATGATAATAGCTACCATTCTACCATTACTATTTATAGAATGCTATTATTCCCTTTATTTATAAATGAGTGGAAACTGTGATTCAAGGAGGTCACATAACTCTCCTCAAAAGACATAGCTAGTAAGTTGTGGATTTGGGGTACAAACTTGAGAAATTTGATTCTAGGGCTCAGGATTTTAACTTCAGTGTTCATCTACTGATGATACATATCTTTGGCCATAAAATATGAATTTCGGGACATTGAAATAGACTAAATATAAAGCCAAATTAAATTGGAAGTGACATAGCATCTCTCACACCAAGGCTGATAATCTCCCTGCTATCCAGCACCGATGGGGATAAAGGTCTTTCCTGATTGTTTGAAAGTAATTCAAAATAGATCCAGTTCCATATCCCATATCACACCATAAACTCTGAAATACACTAAGTAAAAGCAAATGAAGACAAATAAAGACAAGCTTCACTTACTATAATAACACAGTTTTACTGTATTATAATTGGCTTTGTAAATACAGTGCACGACTTTAGTTAAATTGCAGTCAACACGCTTTTCAACTTCACACACACTTTTCTTTAACTTCAGGCAGCACACATTAGGACTGACAGCTGTTACAGAGAACACATGGGAGCATGGGAGCCGCAGGAGTGATGCACCAAGCGTCACATCAGCTTACTGACAGCACCAAGTTTCAAGTTCTGTTCTTTTTTTTTGCAGGTCACCTGCCGGTTGGTCTAGAGTTCCTTCAAGTTCCAGATAATGGGGCGTTACTGTACTACATTTTTTGCCTTGGTTAGAAGGAAAAAGTGAGTTTTGTATTAGTCGTGGAAAGTAATATTAACGGTTGAACATGTAACAATCTCAGTGCCAGAAAACAATCCATGTTTGGTTTTCACTCACTTTACAGAGCAGAGCATACCAGAGCCAGAGCACTGCTCCAGGCAGTCATGTAAATCTGTGGGCTCCTTCCCTTGTGTGGTTTCCCATCTTCTACATTCTCAGATTGTCCCCTGCATGTTCTGTGCCTGGCTGGTTGATGAGAGCAAGGAGGATCGCCTGGGTCTTCTTATGGGCCTGCACAACACATGGCAGTCATCACTCTTGCCCAGGAATCAGTCCCCTCATTCCCCTGATTTCAAGGCCAGAGGGAAATGTGATCTGTATTTCTAGGGGAAAAATGAATCAAGATTTGATGGTTATATAGCAATGTCTCTGCTGCAAGGTATTTTCACATAGAATTGGGTGGACAAGCAGCTGACATTCAGAATGATGAGGGCAATTGAGTTCCACAGTGTGCTCTGGAGGATTGCTGAGTCAGAGCCCCCAGGAGACATGTGGTAATGTGGCCTTTTAAACTACCATGTGATCCCGCATACACACAGAAGATTAAGAACTACTGTCCCAGAAATTATCAAGAATCAACTTAACAAGAGCATGGCTGGGAAAGAAGATCTCTATGCCCATTCTGAGCTTTTAGGCTGCCATAATTTACACACACCCCAACATGGAGTTGGTAAAACAAGTGGAGTACATGTGCTGCTGGTTGGGGATTCTACTTCAGAATCCAGAGTGCAGAGACATACATGAAAAACTAAGGCCAGAATTTAAGAAGGGGCTCTCTTCGGTTCAAGTGGAGAATTGGCATGTGACACATTAAAAAAACCTTGAGGGAACCGGGAGTGAGCATCTCCTTCGATTGTCTACCCTCGGTAACACTTGCCTATCTTCATGTTTAATCCACCTGATTCTGCTCCTCATGGTCAGTTCATGGTTTCATTTGTTTATACATGTGAATCCAGCCAACAAATTATCTATTTGTCCATCTCTTTATTCACGTATCTATTGTCAAAATATCAACACCTAGTGTCTTCTAGTAATAGGACACAGGACGCAAGTTCAGAGTTGCCAGCAGAGGTGTCTTCTTTTTCTGGCTATATTGATGATATCATGTGAAAAGAATAGGTGAATATTTATTGAGGATATTGTCGTTGAGATGCAGCATCTATTCAGCAGTTCTCAACCTGTGGGCTGCGACCCACAGGAACTGTATTAAAGGGCCACGACATTAGGAAGGTTGAGAACCACTGTGCAGCATCTATATTGTGCTGAAAGATTCAGACAAAAGCACAAGAAAAACACTTAAAGTTCATCAAATAATTTTAAGTAGTGCGCAGTGATTGATGCTGAGCTTGAAGGTCAGGACCAGAGATCTATTTTAGCTGAAGGGGCCATCAAAGACTTCTCTGAGGAAGAGAAATGCAAGCAGAGACCTGAAGCACGAGAGAGTATAAAATATATAAAAGCACAAACAAGAGTGTCCAGAAAACAAGACCTGCCTGTCCAAAAGCACTGTGGAGGGGAGGACCCAGACGTATGAAAGTGGGCCAGGTGCTGAGAACTCAGCAAGCAAAGTGACAGTGTGTTTATTGACAACAGATGCTGTCAGACAGGGTGGGGAGGAACAGAACACGCAGGCCTTTGCAGACCATGGCAAGGTCTCGGGTTTTATTCCAGATGCGAAGGACAATCATGGACAGGCTTTCAGCCAGACACTGGCACAACGCCATTTGTTTTTAAAAGACCAGTTCTCGAGCCCCTTGGCTAGTTAAGAACCTAGCTTCCTTAAACGTGTCCTGAGAATTTTCTAGGAAGTTTTATTCCCCACAGCATGGATCTCTTCCCTCCTGGTTACCCTGGTTAGAATTTCTTCCCTAGCAGAGGCTGTGTTTGAGCTTGCCCTGAGATTTAAGCATGTCTGCGAGAGGAGTCAGGGTCCTGCAGGTACCCGGGGGGTGAGTATCTGTGGAGAGAAAGCCTAAAATGAGGTCTGGGTCTTGAGGATTCACATCAAGATAGAGAAGCCTCTCTGGGTCTGAGAGGGATCAGAATGACTCCTCTTCCCTGAAACAGTCCCTTGTACCATGTTGGAACCTGTGGGATGAGGGTTTTCTACAGGAGCTGAATAGATTGTTCAGAGCAGTAGTTTTCAACCTGTGGTTTGAAACCCACACAAACTGTACTAAAGGACCACGGCATTAGGAAGGTTGAGAACCACTGGTTTAGAGGGAGAACATTGAGTAGCTCAGAAGCACAACTAATGCCGGTTTTGTGAGGCTGCACCTTTATACCATACAGGGATGCTATTTCAGGGAAATAGATAAGAAATATAAATACAAAATTAGAAAACAGTGAATATTGCTTACAACAATGAAATGAGCCACAGTACATGACAACACTCAAAAAGCTGATAAACATTCACAAACATTTATAAAAAATCCAGAAAATATTTTTATTAAATGTTTGACACACTTTTCCAATTTCATTTTTCTACATTTCTTGGCTGTATACTCTGATTCAAGGGACAGCATTTTATAATTTTTTATTCAGGAAATAAAAAGATAGACTTTGCTTGGTCATAGCTGATCAAAATTTGCATTTTATCATTAATACACATAAAATATGCAACTTCATCCCCAAACATACCAGCTCTTTGTAGGATTTTTCAGGACTGTGCCCGGACACAGAATTATGATAAATTCTACATTGTGCTACTTGTATACAAAAAAAAAATGGTGCATTTATAATTATCTAGGCTACCTCATCAAGTATGTTTTTGACAGAAGAGAACTTTCATTTTCGATAAAAATGAAATCTTTTGTTTGTAATTTTACACATTTTAAACAACAGTGGAATTTTCCAGAGATTAGCTCCGGGCTCACAAATTTCAAACTTACTTATTTTTTCAATTTAGCCATACGCTTTCAGGTCTGGAGTCAGAGGAACCATTTATATCTCACTAAGTTAGATAGCCTTGACATTCAGGTCACAGTGCCGCATGAGTCAACACATTTGTATACTGTGTGGCTAGTAATTCATTCCCACGATTTGCTGTATATAATGTACTCATGTGTAATGCACATGCATGTTCTTGGCCCAAACTTTCAGGAAAAAATTCTTTCCTTTTATATTTTTAAAGGGGGGCGGCATTGACCACATAGTGGCAATTCCTTCTCTTGCAAGAGGCACGAGGTGTGGAGCTGGCTGCTGCAGAGCAGCTGGGAGCGAGCTCAGGTGATGGACATGGGTGGACTAGGAAATGAGAGGATGTGAGGTAAGGGTGAGCTGAGAGGGGAGAGCCGGCGGAAGTCAAGAGCTCAGGTCATCCGGCACACCCTCGCCTGCCATCCATGCCCACTCTCAGCTTCTCTGCAGTGGCTGGCTCTGTGCTCTATGCCTGTCTTGAGAGAAGGGGGTGCCACTGTGTGGCCACTTCCGCCCTCCTCTCGCCAAGGTCCCAGTGCTAACAGTTGAATCACCATCAGTGGTGTGCGCACTTCCAAGATGAGGGCAGTAGTGGTGCCCAGCGTGATAGGCCAGGTGGGCTGGAGGCTCCCGCAACTGAGTTGCCTGCCTGGTGAGGGGTCATCAGGGGGTGGGTAGAGGGGAGGGAGAATGATGACCATATTCTGCAGCATTACTTTGCATACGGGTTATCATTATTGCCTTCTAGAATTACACCTCTAATAAAAAAGCATAAATGAAAGAATTAAAAACATTTAAATAGATATGGAGTTAGTACTACCCATGTATAATGTGCACCCTTATTTTTCCCTCAAAAATTTGGCAAAAACTCCATATGATAATTATAACACAGAGGTAACTACAAACCACATATACCTATTCTAAATCCAGACCATAGAGTCCTCCAATTCAACTTCTCAAAAATACACTCAGTCATTCAAATACAACTGAACACAAGGCAGAGAAGAAGTCCTATGAGAAAGAGGCAGCCGACATAACAGATTGCCAGTTAAACATACTATCAGCTTGTAAGAGAAAGAGTCATGTGAACACACTTCTGGGGGCCCTTAAAGTGTCCTTGGCTACATCCGTGTGGGACAGAGTGGCATTTGCTCCTCTTCCTTGTAAAATAACTTTTCTAACCCTGTGAAAACTTTAGGAAGTAAAACATCATTCGGGAATGTCCAGGGTGACACATCTTTGGGAGAATTGGGAAATTGTGTTCTTGATACAGTTACCACCATTTCTCAGAAGTCACAATGAACCATGTGACCCAACACCCTCAAGTGGGAACTTCACTGGAAGGGACCTCAGTGGGAGAGGAGGGGCTTCCCATGAGAGTTGAGACATGGGAAGATTGTAACGGAGATGAGACCCCCCCTCCTCCAGGAATTTGCCAGAAATTATTTGGGGGCAGAGGAATGGCCTTTGTCCTGAACTATGAAATATGTTATTTCTATTAATATCACTAAATACACACCCATGGGAATTTTGAGCAATGCCTAGTTTATTTCCAAATCCCAGAACCAATTGGTAGCGTGAACCAAATGGATTTAGACAGTGCCCAGTGCCAGGATGGTTCATGCACAGAATCAAACCTAACAGATACCGTGCTCTGGATCCAATCATTGCCCAAAAGCCATCCAGGCACTTTTCCAGTGTTAGCCTTGGCCAAATATCAAACTAAGGTCCAAACAAAGGACAAGCAATTATACCTTATGTGTGACCAAGTCATCGTTCTCAGACACCAGAGTTTCACAACCCCAGTAGTGTTTAACCAAGTTTGCAGGTGCAGTGCCCAAGACTCTATTATGTGGTCAAATGCATCCCAACTGAAAATTTCCTGGAAAAAGAGTGTGTTGAGCCATCACTGAGAAATGTCTTATCCTTTCCTTTATCACCTACCAATAATCTTTGGGTCTGTCCCACTCAGTCCTCCAAAATGCAACTTACTTCATTTTTAAAAAATTACTCTCCAAAATTTATATTCTGCTGTCCAGATTTTCATTGCCCTATCATTATTTACCAATTCCTTTCCTCTAACACTGGCCAGCCCATCATGGACTAGCCCCATTGTCTTTAGCTGTTTGCCATTTTACTGAGCTGAGAACAAAGTTCCTATTTTTATATCCATAGAGGTATCCACAGAACACAGAATTAGAGGGTAAAGGGGCTAATAAGGAAGAAAAGAAAAAGGAAAATTACAGAAAGGTGCCAGGCATGGCGGCTCATGCCTGGAAACTCTGGGAGGCCGAGGTGAGTGGATCACCAAAGCTCACAAGTTCAACCAGCCTGAGCTACAGAGAGACCCTGTCCCTCCAAATGGCTGGGAGGTGTGGTGGGCATCTATAGTCCCAGCTACCTGGGAGCTGAGGTAAGAGGACCACTTGAGCCCAATAGTCTGAGGTTGCTGTGAGCTATGGTGCCATGGCACTCTACCAGGGGTAACAAAGTAAGACTCTGTCTAAAAAAAAAAAAAGGAAAGAAAGAAAGGAAAGGAAAGAAAAATTATAGAAAGGAATTTTTTCCCCTTTGGATAGAATTTCAGTCTCAAAATTTCTTCCCCACCAGATAGTCACAGATTTTTTTCTTATCACGCACAACTATATGAGCTATCAGCATTTGCTTAGCATTTATAGTGGGCCTATAGTATCATGTCATTTGATATTTATAATAATCTTGTTAAATAAGTAGTATTATTATATGCATTTCAAAAGGCCATAAAGTAAGATTCAGTGATATTAAAAATTAGAAGAAAATCACCTACCAGATCACCCCTAGGTAGATTAGCACCTACCCCGCAAAACCAAATTATGGGGCTGGGATTCTAAGATCTGCTGCCTCCAGGGTTTCCTCTATATATTTTACCTCTGGATTTTAATCCAGAGAATGTAATACTGTTCGAACCGTATTTGTTTTTTATGTTGCTCAAGTGCAGGAAAAACATCTTAAAGAAAACTCAGCTGAAAAGCAAACATCTAAACAAACGATTTGCCTGTTTTATTCTGAGCTGTGTGCTGACAGCACTAAATTTTGTTCTTTCTTTAAAAAGGACTTTCAAAAGCAGAAGTGACATGTACAGTGACAAAAGTTATATAAAAATATACCATTTCAAACTGCCATTTATTTCTTAAGGATTTCCTGAGTCATTTAAGTAATTGAAATATACTTACTTCTCACAGCAGCCGAATGAAATAAATGTTTCAAAGTTTTGAAAGGTGGAGTATTCTGTACAAGCTAACCAGAAAGAGATTGAGAGAGTGAACTAATTTGGGGGCTTGTCTGACCTAAAAATTCATTTGGTGAATTATTACATAAAATGTTTCACATTCATTAAAATGCGAGTGGGATATAGCTTTGAAAGTTCCTCTTTTTATGCCAGCTTGGAAACCAAAATATTTCTCTCCTTTATTCATCTCTCGAGATCTGCTTAGTGCGGTATAGTCTGAGCATGGTGTGTGGAGCCAGGCTGTCTGAGTTTAACTCCTGCCTCTACTACGTACTCACTATATGAGCATTGCATAGAAGAACTTACGCTACCCAGCAGGATTTGGCTTCTGGGACTTCCTCTTGCCCGCTCTGGGGTGCCCTACTGCACCTGTTTCCTCAGTAGCAACTTGGTTGGTAGGTAGCACCTACCTCTGCTTCTCTCACTTTCTACCCTGGACATTCCCTGGTGCTGTGAGTAGCTTCTCAGTTGGCACCCACCAGGCATCATTACTCAAGTGTGAGGACGTCATTTGCCCACATAGAGCCCCCTGACCAACGAGGAATGGGAGTTGGGAAATAAATGCCTCCTTCCTTCCTCTCTCAGGAGAACATCCTGAGAATAGTCCTCAGGGGGAGTGCAGAGGACGGCAGTGGTTAGAGTGCCTATGAATAAGGGATCCGAGCTTCTGGAACTTTATAAAGAACTTCTGGAAAGAAGGCAGGGCTTCTGGAACTTCATAAAGAAATATGAATTCCCATGCCTGTCCTAAGCGTATTTTGTTCTCAGAGCTGCCCTGTTTCCCACTCCATCTTATATAGCATATGGCACTTAGCAAAGCAGGACAGTAAAGAAATAAAGCTGACTGCAGCACATATCATACAGAGGCACTAAGCCAATTCCACAACTAAAGTGTGGTGTGTGAAAATTCAGTAGACAAAGGCTCTAATCCTGCATCTATGTTTAATTCGTTCTGTGACTCTAGGAAAAATATCAGAGCACTTTAAGTCCCAACTACCTTATTGCAAAAAGAGATAAATGGTATTGAATTCTTGGCTCTTTTCCTCTAAATTTGAAATTCTAATTCTCAATGTATTTTTGCAGTTCCTACACTGGGCTAATTATTTGGAGCATATAAAGAAAATAGAATCAAGATTTTAAAATTACAATCTGTCTTTTTGAAGTGGATTTGAAAACACTTTTATTAACAATTACAAATAATTTATTTTTAAAAATTTAGAATAAATTTAGCATATTTAAAGTATAATCTCATTATTACCCACATGGTGGGTAGAGTGTCTTTGGAAAAATATTTCTTATAACAGCATCCCTGTAATTTATTATCATATATCTCCTGTGTATTAAGACTATTAATAGCTCCTATTTGGGGAATAAGAATGTAAATTTAAGGCGGTCCTGCAATTTTCTTTCAGCTGCACAGTTAATAACTAGTGAACACAGAAGCTTCCATTGAGAAATTTATCTTCTTAAAAACTGGTTTTCTACTACAACCATACAAATACTGAAAGCAAAAGATTAAAAATGTTTAACTAGACAGATAAAGAGAGATAAGCATCCATAGAAAGATATCTTTTTGTTTGTAGAAAGGTGCACATTTCTTCCTTTGCAGTAAAATCTTTGAGATCAGAAATAAATGCCCTACCTCATGCTCTGTGTTCTCACTTCTGCTCACACACTGTGAAGTGCTACGTAATGAATCACCAGACATCTGAATGATTCAGTGATGAATTGGGAATATGAGAATTAGATTCAAGTGCGTTTCGTTCAAGATTTCTTCTCTTGATTCCCAAGCCACAGAGATAGGGCCAGGTGCTTCTCTGCCTTGATAACTCTGAGACTAGCATGACATTTATTGTGAGATACGGGAATGCTCTCTTACATGGCCATGTCTTGATTGCCTGTGACCTGAATGAAAGGATCCTCTGAGTCTTCATCACATCTTTGCCCTGTGACCTCAGCATGGGGTAGATATAATACACAGGCGTTGAACCAAAAAATTAATAAATGAACAAAACTAATTTGGAAGAGAGAACAGTGTGGCAATTCAGATTTTTTTAATATTGTGGTGCTGTTTGAAGCTGGAGAAAGTAGCAGGATAAAAACATAGGAACAAGATCCTAGGGGCTGTTCACAGTTAGTAGGGAAATGGAGAGGAGAGGCATATTTAAAAGTCACTGAAAAGAAACAGTGAGATGCAGAATAAAATATAGAATCAGGACAATAAAGAATAAAGTGGCCACTGCTGTCAAGGTCTTTCCAGAAGGATGCATTGGTTGCACCTTATAGATAACCGTATTTGGCATGGATGCTCAGCATGCCACCTTAAATTGCGGTTCAATTTCAATCCGGGCTTGTATAGTGATACCTACCACCTCAGAGAACCCCAGGCAAGTAAGTGAGACTCTGACAACCTGTAACTTTAAGTCTGGAATTTCTAATCCTTGCTGTGTGGGCTAGAGCAAAATTGCTTAGCTAGAGTGTGCCTCAATTTTGTTCACAGAGTGAAAACATCACATTTCCCTCATTGGGTTGTTACACACAGTCACTAATAAAACATTATGATAAAGCCTTTTGCAATTATGAAGTGCTATTGAAATGTAGAGTAACACACTGGACATCTTTGTTTTCCATCAGACACATCCCAGGAGACATTTCCTTCCTTCCAGAACATGTACACTCAATGAAGTGTCCATCTGGAAAGCAAGACTCTGCCAAGAGTGGAAAGGCAAATTATTGTAAGGTAAATAGCTGACTGCTAGCATGCAAAGGTGGTTAGAGACTTGTAGCCCTGCTTGGATACGGGTTAAGGATAGGGATTAGGATGCATCCCAATGTGCAATGAGCTTGTAGTTTTCCCCAGGGAGAACGAAGGCAGGGCTTCTGGCTACCTGGGCCCCCCTTGCCTTCCCTCCAAAAACATTACACTTGGCTAATGGAGCTGTAACTTTGTTTTGATTTCCTGAGTGGTCTTGAGTTACCTAATAATCTGGCTTGCTTCCCTCGATGCCTGCCTCTTAGATCTCTACAGTAAAATCATACTTAAACCATTTTCATTAGGAGCCGAGTACTACATGATCATAAAGTAACTCGTGAAATGCCTTGATTAGCGGAGATCAAAGGCCGAGCTTCATTAGTTTTGCTTTCTTTCCCCCTCCTACTTCGCCTGTGCGTTAAACTGCATTAACCTGACTCAGCCTAGCTCTCCAAAATTTGTACAATCTGGAAAAGATAACTGCTCCTGAGAAGCCTGGTTTTCCTTTGGACACATGGCTGGCAGGTTGTCTGTGGCCCAGGGCACAGTCACCAGGCTGTCTAATCTGCGCAGAGAACACGTCCCTACTCCAAAAGTAGCACGGCTGTGGTTCCTCCTGCAATGCCTCCTTCGCTTGAAAAAGACTTGGATTAACACTGTGGCCAAAGGTTAGAAGTCTATGAGCCTGGCTTTCCTCACCAAATTGAGTCATTTCAAACATACTCAAGTGCCAAATCCCTTAGCAAAGCTGTTCACCATAACATGGCAGGCAGGGTGTTCTTCATTAAGGGAGATCTAAGCTTAAATTCTGGCTCTTTCACTTTTCTTAGCTTCAAGTTTCTCCTATATAAATTTGGGACATTAGTGCTGACTTCACAGGACTGTTGTAAAGACTAAAGGAGGTAATGCTTAGAAAACACTTACCACGGCGCCTAGCTAGCGTGTGGAAAGAACCCGGTAAGTGGTGACTCTGTAACAGTCTGCTAACTCAGCGCACCCTCACTGTTCTACAGGCGAGAAGAGCACAGGCTAAAACTGCGACACACTATTTTCTGGAAATTGTTTCCAAGTGCTCAGCCACAGCAGCTTCCAACTTTCTTTTGGATAAATATCCAAAATTGAGGAATGGAAGATGTTTCCTTGGATTAGCTCTTTGGAGCCAGGCAAACCTCAAACCTTCCCACAAGCACATAGAAGAGGATGTCTACTCTTGGTGTAAAAGCCAGAGACACAGTGGAAAAATCTGGCTTTTTTTGCCCTGTGAGGTGGAGAGATGCAAGGCAGAGACAAGGTAAGCTTTTTTCTTTCTAAAAATTTCTTTCAATTGACAAATAAAAATCGCATATATTTGTTGTATGCAATATGATATTTTGAAATGTATATAAGAGTAAGGTTTTGTTTTGTTTTTTTCTTCATAAGAATCCAAGGTGGAGTTTGGCCATTTTCACAATGTAAAAACCAGAATCACCTCCCGATATGTGGATTGAAATCTCATTTGACGATACCAATTTATTTTGCCCCTCTCTGCAGTGCTCATTCATTTCCTATATTATGTTAATAGTATAATAAACTAAACTATAATAAACTAGGGAGATGCTTTTTTTATATTCCCCAAACCCACTCTCATATACAATTCATTTAATCCCTGTAGTGTTTAATGTCCTGTATTATGATGTGGATAGTTCCATTTTATTATTTGAAATAATGAGCTAAACTTTTTGTATTACCTTCTCTTCCCATTCTCACTGCTCTAAAGATGCATGTATAGAAAAACTGTGAAGCACAGTCTTACCCTGATGCTTCCTTTTTTCTCCTTTTCAAAACGTAACCAGAGACTCTTACCCAATGGGAGAGTCCAACAGAGAGAAACAAAGTTACAGAAATTAACACTTTTATTCCCGGGCTACAAAACTTCAACTAGAAAAAGGTAGCTTAAGTTTGGCTTCAATTTATAAAATGTAAGACCTCAGTGTTTTAAATATACAAAATACTAAAGGTTTCAATTGTTAAGAAAGATAGACTGCTTTCTGAGAACAATTTTTATATTACATTATATAATTGTTTATTAGTGTCTCCACTAGACTTTGAGCTTTTCAGGACAGGATAAGATTTATTTCGTTTTGAATACTCAGCTTGGTATGCTGCCTAGCACATGAAAGGCAGTGAATGTGCTTTGATTAATAAATACATGACTGAACATCATCAATCATTCCGCTCTCTGCAGGATTACTATGATGGTGAATTTTTTTTTTTGTTTTTTTAGACAGTATTTCACTCTCTTGCTCCAACTTAGAGTTCAGTGACATTGGCCTAGCTCACAGAAACCTCAAAGTCCTGGGTTCAAGTGATCCTCCTGCTTCAGCCTCTCAAGTAGCTGGATAGGTATACACTACAATACTAGGCTAATTTTTCTACTTTTAGTAAAAACAGGGGTCTCAGTCTTGCTAAGGCTTATCTTTAGCTCCTGAGTTCAAGTAATCCTCCCAGAATGCTAGGATTACAGATATGAGCCACTGTACCCAACTGTGATAGTGAATTTTATATGTCAACTTGACTGGGCACTGAGTGCCCAGATATTTGGTTAAAAATAATTTCGGCATGTGTGTCAGAGGTTAGTCTAATTTTTGAAGGAGACTAACATTTCAGTCAGTAGAATGAGTAAAACAGATTTCCCTCTCCCCTCCCCAAAGTGAATGGGCTTCATGCAATCCATTATTGAACTGAATAGAATTAAACCCTGAATAAGAAGGAATGATTTTTCTGGTCTGTCTTACAACTGTGATGGAGGCCATCTTCTGTCTTTAGACTCAAATTCAAACTTGGAAAAGAACTTTCATCATTGGCTCTCTTACTTCTTAGGACTTCCTCCAATTCTGACTACAACTATACCATTGGCTTTTCTGGGTCTGAACTTAGTAGCTTCCATATTGTGTGAGCCAATTCTTCATAATATATAATATAATATGTACATGTATATGGAATATTATAATACATTATAGGATATATACATATATCTTATCATGTGCACACACACATATTCTATTATTTCTGTTTCTCTGAAGTTCAGAGACTTTTAAAGATTTACAAAATATACACATATCACAAATGTAAGGTTGTAAACACATTTGTCAGTTTCCTAATCTCAAATTCTTTTTTTCCCATTCTACACCATCACCATTCTGTTGTAGGATCACTCTTGTTCATCCTTGTTACTTTTTCTTATTTACATTCTCAGCTCTTAAAAAGTAGGCTAAATCTGGACTTTCCTTGTGTCTGCCAACATTGTCCAATTTAGTCAAGGTGATTGGTTCATGTCTATTTATCGATTGATCTATCTATCTATCTATCTATCTATCTATCTATCTATATATGTAGAGAGAGAGAGAGAGAGAGAATGCTATTTTCAGGGTACAGAGTAGTTGTAAATGGCATTGTATTTATATTTCATATACCCTGCAAATAAAACTCATACAGTTAAGTTAGATCAGTAAGGTCATAGGATACAAGATCAACATATAAAAATTAATTATATTTCTATATAATAAAAACTAACATGTAAAACAGAAATTATGAAAAAAAATTTCATGGATTTCAAAAAAATCTCCCAAAATAAACTCATACTAACTTCTCATAATAAGTCTGAATAGTATGTTGTTTAAGGCAGTAAGGAGAAGACATCAGTTTGAAAAGAGCTTCTTTGAGCAATGTGATTTCTATAAAAATTGAAGCAAGAAAAAACATGAAATTTATGCTGATGCTTGTGTAGAAGAACGATAAAGTCATTGGTGCTTTATAGAACATTGGACACCCCAAAGAAATCAGCAGTTTACAAATAGATAACTTGGTTTAAGAAGAGATGATAGTGTTCAAGATGAGCTCAGTGTCAGACCATTCACATCAATTTGTGAGGGAAAAAATTCACCTTGTTCATACCCTAATTTAAGACAGCAGATGATTATCAGCATAAACATCATAGCCAACATCAGGGACGTCTCAACTGGTAAGCTTACACAATTCTTTAAAAACTTAAAGATGAATCAAGTTTCTATTCAACAGGTGCCAAGACCATTATGCTCAGATAGCTATAGCCAACAGCTAAGATTTCAATGGAAATTTTAAATAAGTAGGATCAAGATCTCGAAGCATTTTTTCTTTTTTCTTTTATAGAATAACAAAAAATATTTTACTAAAACCTAAGAGTTATAGAAGTTTACAACCAAGCCATACAAAATAGTCAGAAGCTTTTTTTTTTTTCCCTGGAGGGGGGAAAATCTACAGTTGACAGAAAAGTCACAATGTTATTAGTAAGGACTGTGATATTTGTTTAATGTTCCTTTTTTGGTTCAAATAATTAAGCTTGTCCATCTACAAAGTCTAAATAAAGTTAGACTTGGCTAGAGAGGATATTCTAAAGAACTGGGTAGCTGCAATTAGATCACCATATAAAGAGGGAAAGGAACCCTTAAAATTAAAATAAAACTACCTCCCCTAGCAAAAAAAAAAAAAGATAAAATAAAATAAAAACACCCACACCTGCAGATAACCCTGACAACTACCTTCATTCACAGTGCTTTATACTTAAACCATGATGGGAGAAATGAATAAAAGCAGAGGGGCCACTGCTTTTAAACATTTGCAACAACCGAGATGATACCTCTAGCCTCTGCTCGGACTTTACAACAGTGAATCAGGACAAGACATAGATTTGCTAATGTGCATTTAATCACCAAAGGACTGAAGATGTCTGGGCTTTTATTCTAATGTTTCTAAGACTGTGTCCATTAAATGCAAACAAAAAAGGAAACCTTGGCAAAACCAGAGAAGTGATGCACACTTGATCGGATCGATTGAAATATTATTCATGGCTTATGGCCTAGTCCATGCTCCAGCTGTTTCTAGCCTTGGGCTTCCTCGGTCTTCCACTGCTCCACTACATCATTCGCTAATGGATCCTCTGGATTGGGAGCACTTCACAGAGCCTGGATCGATAGCAGAACTGTGCGGATCTGCAGTGCTGGGGACCATTTATCTTTCAAAATATCTAAACATATTCTTCTCAACTTGTCTACATTAGGATGATGAATTTTGGTCATGAAACATACTTTAGGAACTGCCATTGGATATTTTTTCTGGAAGGAGCAGTTGGAGTTTAAAAGTCCCTCCCTCAAAGGGGGAATCCTGGGAGCCAGCAATGAACACATGAAAATAAGGGGCTTTGCTCTCATCTGGTTCTGCTTTAATGCCAGGAACTCATTCTGCCAGCAAACGCTAGGTTTCCTTGATGATCTTGTATCTTGGCCATCTTGTCAGATCCTGAGTTCAGCCTCCGGTCTTCTTGAAGCATTTTTTTCAAAGAATTATAACAGCAGGTGAGACATGGCTTTACCAGTATGATCCTGAAGATAAAGCACAATCAAAACAATGGCTACCAAGAGATGGAAGTGTTTCGGCCAAGGCAAAAGAATACCAGTGAAGAACAAAGAACATGGCAACAAATTTGGGGGTTGCTCAAGCCATTTTGCTTGTTGACTTTCTGAAAAGACAAAGCTAACATTTCTTTCTTATGCAAATATTTTGGGAAAGTGAGCTAAGGCTTTAGTAAGAAACCTCTGGGGAAGGCATCACCAGAGAGCCTTTCTCCACCATGACAATACTTCTGCTCCTTCTCATCAAATGAAGGCAATTGTGTACGTGTTTCCAGGGAAATCATTATGCACCTGCTTTGCAGTCCCCATTTGCCTTATTCTGACTTCTTTTTGTTTGTTTGTTTTTTATCATTGCTTACCAAAGTGTCTTGACTCAGCAAAGCTTATATTCAGAAATAAAGTTTCTACTTTTTTATTTTTTATCTTTTAAAGTCATTTTTTCTGAGGACTGTTTTGACATGACCAGTGCTGGAGTCATATTATCTGGCTGTGTGACTTTAAATGGCTTGATTACTCTATGCCTTTGTTTCTCCTCCTATAAATAAAAATAACATTAATTTATCTTTAATAGGATTGTTTTAACAGTGAGAGTTAGTATAGCTTCAATATCTTAAAAATTTCTGATATAATGGAAGAAACAAAAAGAAGAAGAAAACTAAGGCTTAGTTTCTTAATTAGACATTTACCCAGAAAGCAAAAGAGTTAGATCTTGAACCCAATTCTGTTTTGATTCCCAAACTTGTGTTCTTTTCATTATTTTATCATTATCAACCATGAATAATGGAAAAATCCATTTTAACCTAAGTTCTGCTTAATACCAATGTGTATTACTTGATTTTTATTAGAATGTTGCTAAAATATATGCAAATTTAAACCTATTTATAACTTTTTTGCATGTGAATCACTTAAGCTATGAAATTCAAACACATTTAGTAATTAAATCCAGACGAAAGACGCAACTCAGTAAGATTCAGTTTTGTGACATTTATTTAATGTGATGGTATTGTTGTTTCCTTATAACTAAAAACCACTCACAAATGAACATCATAGGCACCGTTAATATTCAAGTCTTGTGGTCATCAAGGCCATGCATCTGTGTGCCACGAGATCAGTCAGTTTTTCCACCATTCTTCTCTGTTCCAACTACTGCGAAACCATAACATGATGTCATTTGGCCCTCATTTAGTAGAAATTCACCATTTTCATCGTAATTCTGCATCTATTCTTTTTTCACTTTATCCCAGGATAAAGTAGCACTACTCACAGGAGTGGGGAAACTTCAGCAGCCTTCTGATTTTCCAACTTGTTCTTTTTTAAAGCACGAAATGAGGCAAGAAAAGCTTCATCTTTCTCTGCTGCACCTATTTTAATAAAAGGATTCATCCTGTAAATTTGGATTCAGTAAGAAGGTTACAGTTAAGGACCTCTTAGAAGGCTACTGGTTCCCCCACTGGGTTGGGGCAAAATTATGCTTTTGTGAATCCTTTTAGATTGCCATTGCATGAAATGTCCAAGTTAAAAATCCTCATAGACCCTTGGGAATATGCTTATGGATTCCCAGAGAAGCAATTATCCTAATTCAGAAAATTCTTAATTGCTCTATATTGGTTTAACTGTGGCAAGGAGCATTAGTTAATAAATGATTTAAAATAATGTTTGAGTCATACTAACGTAGAACCAGCTAGAAAGAGATAAGAAGCAACATTAAATTACCTTCTCACATTTATATAAGAGAGAAAGTGACAAGGATTTATTCTTTCTGAACATGTGGGGTTAATGGTACTGGAAGGAGATGGTTTTCATTTATGGCTTATCTGGTGGTTGGGAAGAAGGGAGTTAGGATCACAGATGATTCTACAAATTTCACTCATTTGAAGGAGATAATAACTAATGCTGATCTAGCATGTTACTATTTGCAAAGGGCTGTCACCAACTTGATTATCTCCCCTCTTCAACCACACCCAGATGAAAACATTTCTCAAAGTAATGATCATGAACCAGGGAGCTGCTCTTTAAACCACATGTTCCAAATTCTAACCTCTACTTCCCCTGCACCAAGCCCTCACCTGTGAAGTGCCGTGCGGCATGACCTCCCTCATGTGCACAGAGAAGAGAAAACGTACCTTGTATGCTACTTTGTTCCTGAGTTTCTCCCTTAAAGTAAAAATACTTTTTATTCAGAAGCAAGAATGCCTGAATTTTCACAAATGTTTGAACAAAGTATTAAAAGCATGAAGCTCTGGATTCACCCACCACTTCGTCTCTGACCTGCAATATCTAATCCATAAAATAAAGATGACAGAGCTCTCTTCTCAGGGGGTTATTTCAAAGATTAACTAAGCAAGTTTACATTCAAAGCTTGTATCTCTGTGTGGGACTACCAATGTAATGTTTATTCTTTATCAGACCTCTTTTTTTATGCATTAAGTCAATTAATTCTCATATAACCACTCTATGAATTAGTTATTCTTTCATCCCCATTGCACAGATGGGAAAACTGTGACCCAGAGTTATCCACAGTCACACAGTGCATAAGTGATTGAGGTGGAATTTGAACACAGACCCAAAACCTCTGTTCCAGAAATTATGCTTATTAGACGGCTGTATCATATTTCTACATGTTTGCTAGCTCTTAACTTTGTACCTGGAGAAAGAAATTCTTTTCATTGAATCTCCATATCTTACCAGACTGTCTCAACCACTGTGGCCATGTTTTCATGCCTTCATCAGCGCTTTTTTAGAATACAGCAACTTCATTCAAACTTGTCACCCTGCTTATGGGTCTGGTCCCATTTGATCCATTCGCCATATTGCAGCCAGCCTAATATTATACACTCACTCCTCATCCTCAGTGCAATCTTTCTGAGGTTAATCATCCTTCTCAAAATCCTGCCATCATTTAACCTGCTTTCCTTTGTAACTTCATCTTCTACTTCCCCTTAAATTTCACATTTTGGAAACCCAGAAGGTTTGTAGTTTCCTAAACATATCATACAGTTTTCATATACTTGGAAAAATTTTTTTCCTGTTGATATAACCATGTTTCTATAAATGGCTTAATCCTGCATATCCTTTAACACTCATCTTAAGCATCCTCTCCTACAGAAAGTCTGTTCTAATATCTTCATTCACATTTCCTGCATTCAGGATGTGACTGTATTCACAATTGCCAAACAAGACAGTCATAGACAATATTCTGATTCTAAGAAAAACGCAGTCAAGGTAATATCAATTACTATTCAGAAATGTGACAGGGAGTCATGATAGAAGAATTGCTTTGGGATAATTTTAAAAAGTAACTGAACCAAATATTGTCATCAGATTTGCTGCTGAAGGAAATCAGTGCTCAGTGAATCCAACTCTAGCTGTATTCATGTATCAAGAAATCTTTGTATAATACATTGTGATCAGTAACATAGTACGTGGTACTTATCTTCCCAAGGTCACCTCATCTCTTCCTTTTTTCTCCCAACCCCCCATTTTTTGTTAAACTCATGTTTGTTAGAGAAATTTGGCCTCTGTGCATCTGATTCATTTGCACTTGACTCATCAAAAATGTTTTGTAAGAGGTTTGATGTCCAAGAAGCCACTTGAGCCTACTTTGTGGCTCTTTAAGACTTTCTTTTTTTTTTTTTTTTCTGAGAACCAAGAGGCAGTTTCTGGCTAAACTCAAATACATGGAAGCTCCAAGTGACTTAGAACTGTTAAAGGGATCAAAACACATGCAGGAGCATGCAGGCAAATGGTCTCTTGTCCTTAAGTTAGGTATTCAAGCATAAGGAAGGCTTTCAATTTCTCCCTGAAGGTAAAGTTCAGGAAGTGGGTAGTTGCATAACATGACCCAAGAAACCCTTTTAAAAATATGACATAGCCCCTGGTCCCTTCTGGGATTTCCTTGTCTTTCCTGTCTCTAATATTTCAAAATAAGAAGGCACTACCTCCCAGACAACAGCTAATCTGAGTTAAGGATTTCCGGCAGAATGACACTTGGCTTATTGTCAGCTAAGGTAGATCAGAGTCTTTCCTGCCAAGCCACCTGGGTCCTTGCTTTCAAGTTATACCAGGTAGTCAAGCCCAGTCTGGGGAGGAGCCAGCAAGCCTTAGAAAAGATAATGCAATCCATGTGTCCCACCATAAATGTCTCTGTTTTTACTGTATAGCCGTAAGTCACTTATTCCAAGATTGCAAATTATATTTGAAAAGTACAACAAATCGTTCATTGTACAACTGAGTTGAGCACTTAATTAGAAACTGCAGTATTTTGCTCATTGCATGCAACATTACAATGGCTCTTTTCTTCCACTATCCAAACATTATAGCTTATTTATCTTGTAAGATGTCTTATGCAGTCCAGTCCAGTGGTACTGTGACTGTATACAAGTTAGATACTTAAGGCTTCATTTGAGAAAAGGGATTTTAGAGAACACTTCCTTAATACTTCTGGACCACAGGACGTCCTAACTTGGAAACCCACCACAAAAGGAACAAAACTTCTGTCTCCTTACTCAACACTTTTGGAGGCTTCTTTTTTGGAAATTCATTATCAGTTCCCTGCCATTGTAAGTCACTAGAGGAAAATCAGCTCATTGTTTCAAAACTAGAAAAATCGAACTGAATCACCTCTTCAGATGTGTTGACACTTTGACATCCTGATTTATCATTTCTGAGCCCTGTTCCCTCTTGTACTACTTAGTGACTATTAGAGAAAGGCAGGTAGGGCCACATATTCCTCGCCCTCAATTATCTAGGGGAGAGCTTGATGTGAAGTGATGTAATGCTGAACAGCGGTGAGGCGAACACAGCTGATATTACCTTTCATTTTTAGCCAGATGTTTGGAATCACAGACAACACCTAGTGTCTCTAAAAAGGAGTCTCAGGAATATTCTGACTCTTCCAATTGGGAGGACGGGATCATGATACCAAAAGCAATGCCACTGGAGCTTATATAATCATGAAAGATCTATCTAAGTTGACCATAAACTCATTCATACAATTTTAGAATACTAGAAATATTCTTAGAAACTTCAGAGAAACTCAAGCCCCAAACAAAAGGACAATTCAGTTGACAACAAACGTATGGAACTTGTTATCCTAGAAGTTAAAAATGAAGGTACGCATACTCATTCAAAATACTTATTTATATATGTTCACGGACGATTGCAAAGTAATTAATGGTAACATGAATATTTTGCAGACCCTGCTAACTTTCTCACTTTGGCATTTGGAGGACAATTCTGACTTTTAGAATATTTTCTATATCCATAAACAGGTGTATTCATACACTGGGCTGACTCAAACCCAGTCTGGCAATTATTACTTGCATGGTACCTGCTTATAATTATGAGTTGAAAGAATGTTAATATGTATCGCGCTTTTAAGGATATAAAGTCTTGCATAGGTATTCTCATTTTATTCTTATGATAATCCTTTGATATTGAAAAGGAAGAAGATTCCCAAGGAACTGAAATAGAGATAGTATATGGAAGACTATGAAAGAAGTTTAATCTCTGGAGTCAGAATTATTTAGAATCTTGGCTTTGGCTTGGTGCCTGTGGCTCAATTGGCTAAGGCGCCAGCCACATACACCTAAGGTGGCAGGTTCGAATCCCCAGCCCGGGCCCGCCAAACAACAATGATGACTGCAACCAAAAAATGGCCGAGTGTTGTGGCGGGCGCCTGTGGTCCCAGCTACTTGGGAGGCAGAGGCAGGAGACTCACTTGAGCCCAGGAGTTGGAGGTTGCTATGAGCTGTGATGCCA
>CAUYQV010195576.1:0-10344 GCA_963574575.1 Galagoides demidoff
CAAGCGAGTCTCCTGCCTCCGCCTCCCAAGTAGCTGGGACCACAGGCGCCCGCCACAACGCCCGGCCATTTTTTGGTTGCAGCCATCATTGTTGTTTGGCGGGCCTGGGCTGGGGATTCGAACCTGCCACCTTAGGTGTACGTCGCTGGCGCCTTAGCCGATTGAGCCACAGGCGCCGAGCCAAGTGAGAATTTCTAATAGTGGCACTTGGTACTTCACCCAGCAAGAATTTATTTTATAGCCAAACCACAACCATTTATGACATTATAAACAAACCCATGCCATTTTCGTGTAAAATTCACAAGACTGTGTAAGAAGTTAACATTAATTAGTTATAATTTCTGAGATAGTGTAAACCTTTTCATAAAGGTTTAAACATTTTAAGTGGGTGGGGGTTGGATAAGAAAAAAGAAAGAACATCTTTGTTTCTAGTGTTACAGTCTGTTCCTGCTATAAAACTAGTAGTGCGAAAACCTTAATCATGGATAACATTGAAAATTAAACAGTAAAGCATCGCTCTCACTAGTAGTGCAATCTCTTCAAGGACTTAAAATCAATGACATTTTGTGCCATTTATGAAATCTGTCAAGAAAAATTCTTCTTTAAAATCCTAGCTTATTAATAAAGGGTTTCTAGTATTAAAATGTTTTAAATACCTTCGGAAACATGGATAATTACAAAGAAAAAAATGTCATAAATTCTAAATGCTAATAATTATTATCAATACAACCCCTCCCCTCCCAGCTTCATGTTTTTCTCACTTGATGTGTGACACATATATTTAATTTCTGCCGAAGGCAGCACATTTATTGTAATGCAGTCCAGGATTGGGTGTCCTTAAGTGTCAGCAGGACCAGGTGCATATCCTCTTTGGTTTACTTTAAAGGAATAGCTCTTTAGAAGAGTTTTCCTTTCTTTAAAGTACTTATTTTTTAAATAACTTTAATTTGTTAATTAGCAATGACCTAAAATTAAGAAGTGTGTTAGGGTTCCCATTTTTGTTTACTTTAAAGCTCTTCCTTGACTAGAAAATACTGTTGGTGTGGAAAACCACATTTTTGCAGAGTACTTAGTTGTGTCTTAAAATGCGGTGGTTTGTTTATTTTGCCAGCTTTCTGGAAAACACTTAAATTCTCTGTGTTTTATAAACTACACTCACTATGTAAGGGTGAATTTGACCAACAGACTTGGATGATGCCTGAGGGCCTGCCCATGATAGGGAGTCTATCAGTGGACCTTTGCATCTGCCAGGTTCTGCTGTCAGAGGGAGGGAGATCCTGAAGGGACTGGTCTTCTGAAGGTGGTGGCTAGATGATGTCCTCTGTTCTGTGTACCCTCTGTAGGGGAGGTGCCACTATCCTGAACAGCAGATTATTTCCACAAATAGTCTTTTGAGGACAATGGACAGCCCATAGTGAAAGATAATGAGAATAGAAATGGTCATGGAGAAACCTTTAAGTCCATTTGTCAAATTGAGCTGATTTCCAGTGAATATCTATAAGTGCATAGGATATTTAAAAATGTCAAAAACATGGTCTCCCCTAGAAATATTAGGTTCTCCTCATAATCATTTTAGACTCTTTCCCCCCCACCATATCTTATTGGCCCAGTGGATTCTACTCCCCAAATATCTCATCATCCCTCCCTCCTGCTTTAATTTAGCTCAGACCCTCATCACTTCTCATCTGGGCTTTGGTTTGGTTTGGTTTTGGTTTGACAACAGCTCTGCCCCTTCCCATCCATTCCCTTGTGTAGTAAACAAGCACTTGAGTAGTCATAGTGTTTATTACTCCATTGTTCTGTGGGTTCCAACAAAACATGAGAATGACATGGTGCTGGCCTTTAGGAAGCCTACGTAGTTCCTTGGGAGCTAGACATCCAGTGTTATTTTCATGACATCAGTGATAGGTTGTACTAGGATGTCTAAGGAACAACAGTAGGATCTTGCAGGCTTTGAACTGGGGTGTGTATATCAGGGTGAGCTTCTAAGGAAGGTGTCCACGTGTCTTTCTAGTCTGCTCACTACAGATAGGCCAGCAGGGGCAGGCAAAGAGCCATCCAGGCGAGGGCAGCTTCTAGGAAGCCCCAGGTAGGAAAGAACCTTTTAGGAACTGAAAGGTCAGAAAGGAGTAGAGTCGCTTGCAGTGGAACTGGGGTATCATTTGGGGCCATGTTAAGGAGTTTGGTCTTGTTCCTAGGATCAGGGAGAACACAGGGAAGGATTTTGAGGGAGGGGAGTAACTCAATCATATTTCTTGTTTTGAAAGATCATACTCCTTCCAGTGGAGAGGATCCAGTTGGAAGCAGGCCGGGAGAAGGTGGGAAGCTGTGGCAATAACCTAGGGGAGATGTAAGGGTAGTCTGCACCAGTGGGGTGGGAGCCATGCTCTGGGGTAAATCACTCAGAGCTGGGCTACGAGTAAGAAAAGGGTGGGATTAGGGCTGACGCTAAGGCCTTTGGTTCCTCCAGCAAAGTGAGTTCCTACAGTCATGTGTAGAGGGGATATGGGATTAGTTTGGACTTGCTATTGGGAGAGACCTAGGGAATGGACATGCTGAAGAGTGCTAAACAGGCTGTCAGTGAAGGGTCTAGAGCCTGGGAGGCATCTAGACTAGAGATAAAACATTTAAGAGTCAGTAGGTAGCTAGTAATTGGATCCATGGGCACAGATGAGCTCACCTAAGGAGAAGTGAGACGTTTAGAATGCTTCTCCCAAAAGACAGATCTGTCAAAGCAGCTTCCAGTAAAGCCATCAGCACACCTCCTTCCACCTTTGACATCCAAGGCCCTTTGGGGGATGGCTCTGCCTGGCACTCCTATCTCCTTCAGGCTTGCCCACCTGTTACCACATCCAGGTGCCCTTCCTCAGTGGCCGTGCAGTATTTAGTATAAACCTCTGTCATCACAATTATCTCAGAGGCCTGTCAATGAGGTTTATTTTCAGATCTCCCATTAGGCCTAAGCTCCTTCTGGGTAGTTTCCCGGTGATCATCTTTATGTCTTCTGCTCTTAGTAGCACCTGGAATGTGATGGGTTTCCTGGTGAATATTGGTTGAGTCAGTTCAAGAGCCATCAGCGTATGTATCTCAGAGAACCTCCCCAAACATGCACAGACCAGGTGCAGTGCATACATGTAACAAGTGTGCACTAAATGGTGATGACAGAGGAAGAGCACCCGTACTCCCTGTATGCTTGAGATAAAGTTCACATATTTATTATATATATCACATGTATATGAAGTACATGTATGTCTACATATCTACAAGTATGTACATACACCGACACACACACACACACACAGCATTTAAGTCAATCCTTTGGCAAAGACCAGGTAGACTTAACCGTTCAGAAGAGGAGGATTTCCAGATGAGGCAACCTTATTGACACCACACAGAAATGCTTGAAGGTGGGATGATTAGGAGTTGGCCCAGTATAAAGTCAAAACTCCTCTGCACTTCACCACAGAATGCCTCTAGATGGACACTGTTTCACTTGAATCAATAAGTAGAAACATTTGGAGAAAGCATTTGGTGGTTTAACAGGCTTAAAGCAAATTGCTTTCAGCCAAAGTAATTGTCACTGAAGTAGTTCTTGGCAAGACCAACATTTAACAGTAAAAAGGATTTGACTTAAATTGCCCCCCAAAAAGTTATGTAACAACGATTTTACCATTCTCAGAAAAATATGTTCCATTGAGAAACAGTTGAATGAAGTTAGGAGTCTCTTGGTCGCATTGTTGCACATTTTAGTTCATATTGTAGTCATCATAAGCAGTTGAAAATCCTTAGGCATAGGATTTAGTGGTGACACTTTATCTCCTATCGAGTCACTTACTATGCTTACCCATCCTGTGTGTGAAACGTGGCAGCTGCTCCCTAGAGATCGTATGGAGTTATAGGAAAGATAATGATCTGTTAGCATGACTTCACTGAATTACTCCTTAAGAAAGTAATTAAGCAGGATTGCCCACACTCTACTGCTCTCAAAGACTCAAGTCTGGCTTGCTATGTCATTTTTTTTTTTTTTTTTTTGCCTTTCTTGAAAATGGCCTTTATCAAGTTGTTGTAATTTAATTATATAAAAACGTGTTCAGATTGCATTTTGTACTTAATTATATCTTAACACCACAGAGTTGTTATTTCTTTTTTTTTTTTTTTTTTGAGACGGAGCCTCAAGCTATCCCCCTGGGTAGAGTGCCATGGCATCACAGCTCATAGCAACCTCCAACGCCTGGGCTCAAGCGAGTCTCCTGCCTCAGCCTCCCAAGTAGCTGGGACCACAGGTGCCCGCCACAACGCCCAGCCATTTTTTGGTTGCAGCCATCATTGTTGTTTGGTGGGCCCAGGCTGGGGATTCAAACCCGCCACCTTAGGTGTACGTGGCTGGTGCCTTAGCCGATTGAGCCACAGGCGCCGAGCCAGAGTTGTTATTTCTTAACTTGAGCTTGTGCTATTGGAATGTAGGGTCCATGTCTCATTCATACTACATTCATCCTTATCCCTCAGTGCCACGCTTCATATAAGTGTGTGTGTGCATGCCATGCTCACACATGCATGTGCAAATATATAAACATGGAGGAGGAGGGATGAACACCGATGTCATGGGGTACTCAGCAAGCATCTGGTGTTGGTCTGAGCACTTTCTGTGTATTCTTTAATCCTCACAATACCCTGCTAAGATGGGTACTATTATTAATATAGTATTGCCTGCATTTTGACTGACGAGGAAATGAAGATCCGAAAGTTTAAATAACTTGCTCAAGGTCCTCTGGCTAGTACGTTTCAGAGCTGGGAGTTGAACCCAAGCATTCTGACTCCAGTATCTACAGCATAGTAAACACTCAGTTGTTTGATGAGTGAATAATGGATCAAAAGATGGGAATGACTGTAGACACAAAAGGAGGCTTAGAAATTCGTTTCAGTCTGCCCCTTGCCTCTGGGAGAAGCCACACGCAAATTACTAGTTGAGATTTGAAGGCCTTTCACCTGGATTATTGTAAGAGTCTCTGGATAAGTTTCCTTGTCTTCTGTTTTCCTTCTAATCTCACCACTTTTGAAACAGAAACCTTATTTATCTCTGAATTACCTAGCACCCCACAGACGTTCTCTGAAGATCTTAGGACATAGAGCCAACTCTGTGAATTGCCTCCCTAGCCCAGTGGCACCCTGTCCTGGCAGGGTTCAGGAACCCAGGTTACCCTTGGGTTCAACCACTCTAGACTTCTGGTACTTTCTAGGGTATTTGACCTGCATTCCCACATACTGTGCTCCCTTCCCATACCTTCTCCTTGTGCTTGAGAACTCCATTCATGGGTGGCAGGAAACCTTCCCCAGCTTCCTGGGATGTGGTTCTTTAGGTGCAGTTCACTTGGTGCCACACAGCCTTATGCTGCAGGTCTCATGGCACTGTGACCTGACTTTCCATCCAGACCAGGAGCTCCTCGAGGACGGTATTCTGGCTCATTTTACTCGGTGGGCCCTCAGTGCCTCGCTTGTTGAACAAAGAGGGAGCCTTTTAGACTGGAAGTGTTAAATGGTAATTTTGTCTAGTAATTGCCTACTTAGAAAGTTTTGACATTCTCTGATAGAAGCCCACTCCAAATGCTGTCAGCGAGGGCTAATGAAACTGTTCAGTCTTTCAGTTAACAGTTGTAGTTCCTTCAGTTTTTCTTCAGCAAACCTTAATTTACTGTCTTAATCATTTTAAAGTGTACAATTCAGCGGCATTAAGTACCTTCCCCCTGTCGTGCTGCTATCTCCACTGTCCATCCACAGAACTCCTTTTACCATCCCAGGCAGGAACTCTGTCCCCATTAAACCCCAACTCCCTCTTCCCCTCCACCCCAACCTCTGGTGCTCACCATTTTACTTCTATCTCTATGAATTTCACTACTCTAAATATCTCACGTAAAGGAAATCACATAATATTTGTCTATTTGTGAATGGCTTGTTTCACTCTCAGAACCCTTGTTAAAAACAATAGTTTCATGAAGTTATAGAACCCCACACTGAATAACGTCTAACACATCCAACCAACTAAAAGGTTAAAAGCCTGGTGCAAAGAGTGGGATAATTACTTGTAAATTTGAAGTTGTCAGAAGTCTTATGATTTGTCACCAGATCACACCCACGTGCGATTCAAGCAACGCTGCTAGCCTGTATAAAGTTTAAGTATCCTATCTCTGGAATCTCTGTAACAAAAAAGTACGTTCCTTCCCCCAAGCTACAGCCAATACAAGGCCCCACTCTACTTGAGAAGGGGAGAAGGGCCCTGTAGAATACTGGAGACAGAGCCCAGATTCTGAGCTGCCCTTTACACCACCTACAGCAACAAAGGCTGCTCTGATGCGCGAAGAATGGTGACAAGTGTCTAAGCTCTTTTAGGAATGGGGGAGGTGGAAAAAACTTTAGGGCGGTTTGGAAAAATGATGAGTGGCATATGTTTGCTAAAGAAATTTCATGACATATGCCTTCTGATCACCACTAACACGCATTCTCTCTCAACTAGCGAAGAATCTGAGAAGGGAAACAGCAGATGCAGGACCCAGGATCTAGGAAGGATCTGGACTGAAGTCTTGGAATATCTTTGAGGGTTTTTTGGTTTTTTTTTTAAAGATTGTACGTTTGGCACAGTTCACTGACATGAACGTCTGATTAGAGCATCTCATTCGCAGGACTGTTTAAAAAGGCAAGCAGCCATCGTCTGCACATGTCCAAGTGAATAATTAACTCTTGAGAATTAGCACAAAAGATTATGTGCATTTCTTCCAAGATCCTCTATAACCTACTACCAAAAGACTTTCCCAGGGTTTTGGAGCGTAGGCTTTGGAGACAGGCAGACGTAGGTTTTAGTCTAGGTTCTTCCTTTTAATGAAATGACTTTGTGAACTTGGATAAATCGCTTGATCTTTTTCTGGCCTCAGTTTCCTCAGCTCTAATATGGGGAGGTAGGCTCTAAAATTAAATGAAATGGTAAAAATTTAAAAAAATAAAATATCTCAAAAGGCAAAGAAGAGAGCTTGCATATCCTGAAAAACTTTTCAGTATTATCAAAAACATTTCTTCATTATTTGTGTTAACAAAATACCACACATTCATAGGTAGCAAAGCCTCCCGATTATTGTAGGGTAGAATCAGAATGTATGAAATTTCTGTGTTCGCAGATCTTATGTGTTTGTTATATAAAACATTATATATTGTTTACTTTTGTTTATTTTTCTATTTTTGTTCAACAAAGCCTTAAAAGGCAGGCCAATCATGGTATGTGTTCAACCCCCAAAACAGTAATCTGTTCAGACATTGAGAGATTTACTCTGAGATATACAGTTTACACAAAATTGAACAGTAATGTTTTCCACTGTGGACTGTTTAAGGAATTTTTCAAGAGTAATTTTTTTCTTTTTTTAAGCTGGGGTCTTGCCCAGGCTGGAGAGCAGTGGTCAGTCATAGCTCATTGTAGCCTTAAACTCCTGAGCTCAAGTGGTCTTCCTGCCACAGCTTCCCAAGTAGCTATGACTACAAGTGCATGCTCCCCCTATCTGGCTAAATTTTAATTGTTTTGTTGAGATGAGGGTCTCGCTATATTGCCCAGGCTGCTCTCAAATGTCTGGCGTCAATCTTCCCACCTCAGCCTCTCAAAGTATGGGGTTACAGGTGTGAGCCACCACCCCCAGCCTCAAGAGTAATTTAGACACATTGTATTTTCATCTAATTCAGTGATGTTAAAGCATAAGCCCAGAGCAAAACAATCTCCTGTCTAGTATCTTACAATCTTTGAAGTTCCGTCAGATCTGCATCTTACACAGTTCTCACACACAACCTCTAAGGTAAGCAAAGTACTGTTTATCATATTCATCTTATGGATGATCAAATAGGCTGAGGGAAATTAGGATCCGTCCAGTAAGTGACATATCTCAAACCTGGGTGCCAAAGGAAAACCTCCAGGGATCTTTGAACTGTACCAGGTTCCCTTCTATTCGTTGTCTTCACGTTAGCATCTGCGTTGATCTGGTAAAATTTCTTTATGTGAACCCCTTACTTTATTTAAAAAGAGCATATGGTATAGATAATTGTTCATTTGTTCTGCACAATGAAAAGTTTATACAGAAACCTTGAAAAGTTTATACAGATATGCACTGCTTTAAGAATATCTGGCATTCAAAATTCTGAATATATAAAACACAAACCATTACAAGATTACTTAGAGAATTCCATAGCATTTTGAATAATTATAAATTGCTTTAGCTGCTTAAATATTTTTTTTCTTAAATATTATATATACCAGACTTTGGCCTTATTCATCAGGCCATATCCTGGGTAAAGTGGCTTGTGTTTTTAGTTTTTTTTTTTTAAATTCCTGTTCTCCATCAAATCACTATATGATGCATCGTAGCAAGACAGGGAAACTGCTGACTTTGCAGTAGTACGTCCTGACTCGTGCGGTTTTCCATTCTGGCTGAAGCAAGGGATGGAACACAACATGCCCAGAAGTTGCGTCCAGTGCTTGGGTAGATGCCCCAGGCTGGCTAGACTTGTTTGCTGGGTCCATCCTCAGCACAGGGCTTATCTCAGATGCCTTCAGAGCCAGCAGAAGCTCCTGAGGCAGACCCGTAAACCCTTCCCTGAGATTTCAAAGCCCAGGAAGCTCTGGAAACCAAATAATTTTTGGTAATTCATTTGTTACTTAGACTTGGCCTGACCTAAAGAATTTGGTGGGGAACAGGGGGAACTCCCCTGAACTGAAATGTGGCTTTTAAGGGTTTATATTTGTTTCCTTTAGTATTAAGGTTCTGCTTGTCTGCAGAGGTATTTTTGAGTGTGATTATTTTTAAGTATCCTAGATCCTTCTGGGAGTATTGGGTAATATATGGGATATGCCCCATACTTCTTTTCTAAACTCTGAGCCTGAATTCAAAACATTTCTAGACCCAAGGGTTTGGGGAAGGGTTTCTAGGCTAGTACAACTTGACCAAGCTGGGCCTGTACCCACACCCAGATTCCAGGGTGGTTCCTGCTGCACTGCTGCCTCATCAGGTCGTACCTGCTGTCCTATATCTGTGGACACTTGCCTAACACTTGAGTGATATTCATTTGGAAACCTGGCACACAGGTGAATGGTGCACCTGGGGGAGCCCTAAGGCCATTATGCCAGATTCCCCTCTTGCAGTGCCCTCTAGAATGAGCCGGGTCCTTCAGAGCCAGACTGTGCTAGAGTCTTATCCTGAGAAAGCAGAGCTCAGGGAGATTATCTTGATTTTACTAAATTCATTTGTTCCTTCCTTCATTTCTTTGCTCAACAGAAATTTGTGTGTCTACTGTAAGGTCTGGCACTTGGTTCATGAAAAGTAATAATGACATTTCACATCTTAATATCTACAGTTTATAGTTTTGTTATGGTATCTCATTTTGTCCTCTAACAATTCAGTGGACTAGCTGGTGTCAGCCTTTTTTCACAGATGAGGAAACTAAAGGTTAAGTAGCTTTGTCAGATCTGCAGATTGGAATCTTTTCCTGTTTGGCTGCCTTCATAGACCTTCAGAATCATTTGCTGATTCCAACCAAATTTCTATCTTCTAAGACTCAGCTATTCTTCAGAACCCCGTCCAGCTGAAGCAGTGGCTCCTTTTCATATAATGAGACAAATCATTTTACTTCATCATGCCTCGGGGTTCCCAGTCCTTGCAATTTTTTTTTTTTTTTTGACACAGAGTCTTACTATGTTACCCTTGGTAGAGTGCTGTGGTGTCACAGCTCACAACAACCTCCAGCTCTTGGGCTTAAGTGATTCTCTAGCCTCAGCCTTCCGAGTAGCTGGGTCTACAGGCACCTGCCATGACGCCCAGCTATTTCTTTCTTTCTTTTCTTTCTTTCTTTCTTTATTTTGTTGCAGTTGTCATTGTTGTTTTAGCTGACTTAGGCTGGGTTCAAACCTGCCAGCCTCGGTGTATGTGGCTGGTGCCGTAACCACTGTGCTACAGGCACCAAGCCCAGTTCTTGCGAGTTTTAAGTGAAATAATCTACATGATTCTGTTTTATCAGTTGTAAAGCTCTGATGACTATAGTTATAATAATGTATTATTATTTCAAAATTGCTAAAAGAGTAGATTTTAAATGTTCTCACTACAAAAAAAGTGATAAGTATGTGAGGTGTTGAATATGGTAATTAACTTGATTTAATCATTCCACATCATATATGTATAGCAAAACATCATATTGTACTCTAAAAATATGTACAATTTTTAAAAAATTTTATTTATCTTTTTTGGAGATAGTCTCAAGCTGTCATCCTGTGTAAAGTGCTGTGGCATCACAGCTCACAGCAATCTCAAACTCTTGGGCTTAAGC